>SJYA01002152.1:66972-140580 GCA_006410615.1 Neotragus moschatus | reverse complement strand
GTGGGTATGAAGCTTGTCAGCCAAAGGAGGAAGAGGAGGGGGGACCTGAGTGTGAGCCGGACCACGTGTTACGATGACTGGTGTCCCCAGGTGGTGATGGAAGCAGTTGTCCAGGGTAGGTAGGTTCCTAGTTTAGACCAACTTTCCCAGATGGTGGTATAAACAGGATGTGCACGTTACCATGGAGGCAACCTTAGCAACAACCAGCAACCGCAGTGGCAGAGAGGTGGCAGAGAGGAGGACGAGGAGGGCTCCCCGGAAACTGATGACAACTGGGTCTCTGGAATAAAGATTCAAAGGCAGACATAAAGAAACAATTAGAACAGCATGGGACCCAGCAACTGCCAGGACAAGAGGTACTCATCCTAGCACCAGGGTTTAGGTGACAGTTGGCATCTGAGCTGAACTGATAGCTCAGGCCTGAGCTGAGTGGACTGACTTAGGAGAGGCCCCTTCTTCCCTGGGGGCCCCCAGCAGCCTGTAAACTCCAATGTAGAGAAATAACTTCAGATACACCCCAGCTTTCACAGCTTACCTCTGCTAAACCAAGCAACACAAAGCCTACAACTTGAGAAACTTGGAAATAACGGGTTATGTGACCTCTAATGGCTCTCCCTGTCTATCTGGGGGATCTGCAACAGAATGTGTTAGTCTGTTTTAATCTTAGAATGTTTTCATCTTACCTCTAAGGGGTGAGAAGAGAACAAGAAAGGAGTCCAGACCAGAGTGATCTGGAGGGTAGCCTGCCAGTCTGCCACCCTCCTCCCTACCACACTCCTAACACACACATGTGCAAACCAGGAGGGCAACCTGGGAGAAGATGGCCACATCCCCTGGAGCCCCTCAGAACACTTGGCCTGACACTGTATAGAAATTCTGCAACCTGAGGCAGCTGTCAATGATCAGATATTACATTCAGATCTGGGAGTCTAAAAAGCTTTGGGGATAAAAGGGTGAGTAAAACGCTCCGGCAGTGGGCGACGCAGGGTGGATACATAATGGGAACAGAAGGGCCTCTGAGGAAGAAAGATAGTTTGAAGCCTGTGAGTATTCAAGTTTCTCTGGGATTGCAGGAATATAACAGCTATCAGTTCAGCTAGAGCCTAGGGCCACAGCAAGGTGAGGAGGGGGGCAAAGTCAGCTTGCAAGTGAGTGACAACGGGGGGTCTCGGCTCAGCAGCGCTCCCCTCGGGAAGCCGTGTGTCACCTCACACGTGCTGACTAGGGAGAGAGGAACGGGTGGGAACAGGGAGGACGCAGGAGAGAAAAAGGCCTATCCTAAGCCCTGTTCTCAGCTTCAGGCAAGAGGACCGCCGCACACCAGCTACTTAAATGCCAAGGGATCTTTCTGACCATGGCACCAGAGCATTGAGGCCCGGCCCTGGCCAGCCCCTCTTTAATACATGGATGACGTCCTCGCTTCTAGACGATGAACAGGAAGTACCAGGGTCATCAGATAAGGGCTTGACTACTTTATTAATTACTTTTCCAAAAATCACAAGTGGCCAAACTTATTAGATTGATAATCCTAATCAAGCCTGTTCTTGGTAGAGTCCGCGGGGATGGAGGAGGTTACACCCCTCCCTCTCCCAGGACGCCCGCAGCTTACTCCTTCCACTGTGAATTTTTAGTGCTACCCTGACTTACAAAGGGTTACACAAGCAGCGTTTTGTTTCGTTGTTATTGCTACTGTTCTTCAAATATCACAATCCCCTTTTAGGTGTCATTCCTAGGGAACAAGAACAGAAGCTGAGGCAGTGTATCACACTCCTTTCAATCCTCCTGGCGCCAGGGCAGGCAGTACCATGGACACTTCTCTCCAGTGCAGTTTCTTCTCCAAGCCTGGAAGCAGTGGGAAGGGCTAGAGCAGCAAGAAGGCCGTTTGACCCTTAAGTGGAACTCCTTAACCTTTGAAGAGGATGTTGAGGGCAGTGCTGATTGACAGCTTAACTGGAAATTATAACCTTTTTTTTTTTTTAATCTCTACCACCTACTGCCATGTTTGTTTCATGAAGGTAGAGATTTTCCATGTGTCTTGCTCAGTGCTTTTTCCCCAGTACACAGACAATCACCTACACAAAGCAGGCATTCAGCTAATTTTTTTGGCTGAATAACTCATTGTAGATTCAGAACCAGATTTACCATCTTCCCAAGAACCTTTTGAGCAAGTCACTTAGCCTTCTTAGAGCCCAGTTTTTTTAGGGCTCAGTTCCTCCCACCTTTATCTGGGAGAAGAAATTGATAAATGAATGGCATTATAAATAGAAATAGTACCTGGAACTCTTAGATGAAGGATGACCAGTGTCCTGTATAGGACACTCCAGTGGTGTGAAAAGGTTAATTTGATCTTAATGATCTTTTGTTATCTAGTCCTTTAAGCAGAAGAGCAATAATCCCCATGTGCCCCTCCAACTTTTCTTGTGAGAGTGAACGCCCTCACCCCCCAAATGAGTGGAAAATTCCATGCAGCATCATCAGCAATAACCATTAGCTAGGTTATAACCATTAGCAACAACCACTTCATGGATCACAGCCTTGTCGTGGTCAAGGGGCTTGCATAACTGAATGAAGCTGTAAGTTATACAGTGCAGGGCCACCCAAGACAGGCAGGTCATAGTGAAGAGTTCTGACAAGACTTGGTCCACTGGAGGAGGAAATGGCAACCTATTCCAGTATTCCTGACAAGGCAAAAAGACTTAACATGGGAAGATGAGCCCCCCATGTCAGAGGGTATCCAATATGCTACTGGGGAAGAGTGGAGGGCAATTACTCATAGCTTCAGGAAGAATGGAGCAGCTAGGCCAAAGGAGAAATGATGCTCGGCTGGGGATGTGTCTGGAGGTGAAAGTAAAGTCTGATGCTGTAAAGAACAATACTGCATAGAAACCTGGAATGTTACATCCAGGAGTCAAGTTTGAACATGGTCAAACAGGAGATGGTAAGATTGAACATTAACATCTTAGAAATCAGGGAATTAAAATGGATGGGAATGGGCCAGTTTAATTTAGATGACCGTTTTATCTCCTACTGTGGGCAAGAATCCCTTAGAAGAAATGGAGCAGCCCTCATAGTCAACAAGAGAGTCTGAAATGCAGTACTTAGGTGCAGCCTCAAAAACAACAGAATGATCTTGGCTCATTTTCAAGGCAAACCATTCAACATCAGAGAAATCCAAGTCTATGCCCCAACCACTGATGCTGAAGAAGCTGAAGTTGACTGGTTCTATGAAGACCTACACTATCTTCTAGAACCAACACCAAAGAAAGATGTCCTTTTCATCACAGGGGATTGGAATGCAAAAGTAGGAAGTCAAGAGATACCCAGAGTAACAGGCAAGTCTGGCCTTAGAGTACAATATGAATCACAGCGAAGGCTAACAGAGTTTTGTCAAGAGAATACACTGGTCATAGCAAACACCCTTTTCCAACAATACAACAGATGGCTCCACACACGGATATCACCTGATGGTCAATACCGCAATCAGACTGATCATGTTCTTCGCAGCCAAAGACGGAGAAGCTCTATAAAACAGGACCTGGAGCTGACTGTGGCTCAGATCATGAGCTCCTTATTGCAAATTCCAGGCTTAAATTAAAGAAAACACGGAAAACTACAAGGCCATTCATATATGACCTAAATCAAATCTCTTATACGGTGGAGGTGACAAGTCAATTCAAGGGATTAGAACTGGTAGACAAAGTGCCTGAAGAACTATGGACAGAGGTTTGTAACACTGTACAGGAGGCAGTGAAACTATCCCCAAGAAAAAGAAATTCAAGAAGGCAAAATGGTTGTCTGAGAGGCCTTACAAATAGCTGAGAAAAGTAGAGAAGAGAAAAGCGAAAGAGAAAGATATACCAAACTGAATACAGAGTTCCAAAGGAGAGCAAGGAGAGATGAAAGGCCCTTCTTAAACGAACAGTGCCAAGAAATAAGAGAAAAACAATAGAATGGGGAAGACTAGAGATCTCCTCAAGAACAATAGTGACATCATGCAAGGAGGAGCATGATAAAGAACAGAAACAGTAAGAACCTAACAGAAGCTAAAGAGATTAAAAAGAGGCGCCAAGAATACACTATATAAAAAAGGTCTTAATGATAACCATGATGGTGAGGCCACTTACCCAGAGCCAGGCATCCTGCAGTATGAAGTCAAGTGGGCCTTAGGAAGCATTACTACAAACAAAGCTAGTGGAGGCAACAGAATTCTAGCTGAGCCATGGAAAACCCTAAAAGATGATACTGTGAAAGTGCTGCACTCAATACGCCAGCAAATTTGGAAAGCAGTGGCCACAGGACCAGAAGAGGTCAGTTTTCAATCCAACAGCAATGAAGGGCAATGCCAAAGAATGTTCAAACTACTGTACAGTTGCATTCACTTTATATGTTAGAAAGGTTATGCCCCAAATCCTTCAAGCTGGGCTTCAGCAGTATGTAAACTGTGAACTTCCAGATGTACAAGCTGGATTTAGAAAAGGCAGAGGAACCAGAGATCAAATTGCCAACAATCATTGGACCATGGAGAAAGCAAGCGAATTCCAGAACAGCGCCTACTTGTGCTTCATGGACTACACTAAAGCCTTTGACTGTGTGGACCACAACAAATGTGGAAAATTCTTAAAGAGATAGGAGTATCACACCATCTTACTTGTCTCCTGAGAAACTTGTATGTGGGTCAGGAAGCAACAGTTAGAACCACACATGGAAAAACGGCCAGTTTCAAAATGGGGGAAGGAGTATGACAAGGATGTAAATTGTCACCTTGCTCTGTTGCTGATGTTCAGCTGCTCAGTTGTGTCCCACTCTTTGCGACCCCATGGACTGCAGCATGCCAGGCTTCCCTGTCCTTCACCATCTCCTGGAGCTTGCTCAAACTCATGTCTCTTGAGTTGGTGATGCCATCCAACCATTTCATCCTCAGTCATCCCCTTCTCCTCCTGCCTTCAATCTTTCCTGGCATCAGGGTCTTTTCCAATGAGTCGGCTCTTTGCATCAGGTGGCCAAAGTATTGGAGCTTCAGCTTCAGCATCAATCCTTCCAATGAATATTCAGGATTGATTTCCTTTGGGATTGACTGGTTTGGTCTCCTCGCTGTTCAAGGAACTCTCAAGAGTCTTCTGCAACACCACAGTTCAAAAGCATCAATTCATTGGCATTCAGTCTTCTTTATGGTCCAACTCTCACACCCACACGTAACAACGGGAAAAGCCATAGCTTTGACTAGTTGGACGTTTGTTAGCAAAGTGATGCCTCTGTTTTTTAGTATGCTGTCTAGACTTGTCACAGCTTTTCTTCCAAGGAGCAAGTGTCTTTTAATTTCATGGCTGCAGTCACCATCTACAGTGATTTTGGAGCCCAAGAAAATAAAGTCTATCGCTGTTTCCATTGTTTCCCCATCTATTTGCCATGAAGTGATGGGACTGGATGCCATGATCTCAGTTTTTTGAATGTTGAGTTTTAAGTCAGCTTTTTCACTCTCCTCTTTCACTCATCAAGGGGCTCTTTAGTTCCTCTTTGTTTTCTGCAATAAGGGTGCTGTCATCTGTATGTCTGAGGTTACTGATATTTCTCCTGGCAATTTTGACTGAGCTGTGCTTCATCCAGCCTGGCATTTTGCATGATGTAATCTACACAGAACTTAAATAAGCAGGGTGCCAATATACATCCTTGACGTAATCCTTTTCCTATTTGGAATGTCTGTTGTTCCATGTCTGGTTCTTGCTTCTTGACTCACATACAGGTTTCTCAGAAGACATGTAAGGTGGTCTGGTATTCCCATCTCTTTAAGAATTTTCCACAGTTTGTTGTGATCCACAGAGTCAAAGGCTTTAGTATGGTCAGTGAAGCAGAAGTAGATACTTTTCTAGAATTCTCTTGCTTTTTCTATCATCCAACGGATGTTGGCAATTTGATCTCTGGTTCCTCTGCCTTTTCTAAATTCAGCTCGGTTCATGTGCTGTTGAAGCCTAGCTTGGAGAATTGTGATCGTCACTTTGCTAGCGTGTGAAATGAGTGCAACTGTGTGGTAGTTTGAACATTCTTCACATTGCCTTTCTTTGGGATTGGAATGAAAACCTGACATTTTCCAGTCCTGTGGCCACCCTGCTTATTTAACTTATATGTAGAGTACATCACGGAGAAGGCACTGGCGACTCACTCCAGGACTCTCGCCTGGAAACTCCCGTGGACGGAGGGGCCTGGTGGGCTGCAGTCCTTGGGGTCGCTAAGGGTTGGACACAACTGAGCGACTTCACTTTCACTTTTCACTTGCATGCACTGGAGAAGGAAATGGCAACCCACTCCAATGTTCTTGCCTGGAGAATCCTGGGGATGGGGGAGCCTGGTGGGCTGCTGTGTATGGGGTCACAGAGTCGGACACGACTGACGTGACTTAGCAGCAGCAGCAGCAGAGTACATCATGCAAAATATTAGGCTGGATGAATCACAAGCTGGAATCAAGATTGCCAGGAGAAATATCAATAAACTCAGATATGCAGATGACACCACTCTAACAGCAGAAAGTGAGGAGGAACTAAAGAGCCTCTTGATGAGACTGAAAAACCTGGCCTGAAACAACATCCAAAAAACTAAGATCACGGTATCCAGTTCCATCACTTCATGGTGAATAGAAGGGAAGGGAATAAAACGCGGAAGCAGTGACAGATTTTCTTTTCTTGGGCTCCAAAATCACGGCGGACGGTGACTGCAGCCATGAAATTAGCATATGAAAAGTGGAGATGTCCCTTTGCCGACAAAGGTCTGTATGTAAAGGCAAAGGTATGATCTTTCTAGTAGGCATGTAGGTGTGAGAGTTGGGCCATAAAGAAGACTGAGTGCTGAAGACCGATGCTTTCAAATTGTGACGCTGGACTCTTGAGAGCCCGTTGGACTGAAACGAGATCAAGCCAGTCAATCCGAAAGGAAATCAACCCTGAGTATTCACTGGAAGGACGAATACTGAAGCTGGAATACCTTGGCCACCGATGTGAAGAGCTGAGTCATTGGTAAAGACCTGACGCTGGGAAAGACTGAAGGCGAAAGCAGAAGGGTGTGGCACAGGATGTGGTTGAGAGAGCATCATTGACTCAGTGAGGTGAATTTGAGCAGACTCTGGGAGGTGCTGGAGGACAGAGGAGCCCGGCGTGCTGCAGTCCGCCGGAGGCAGGAGGCGGCCGTGACTTGGCAATGGAACAGCTACTGCGGTGCAGCTTTGGGCCTCTAGAGGAGTCGGGGCAGCCTGAAGAGGCCAGAGTCTCCCGCCTGCACAGACAACCGGTGCGAAAAGGCCACTTAAGACCAGAACACGAGTGGCCGGCAGAGACGAGCGAAGCTGCTCTGCTTCTGGCCGCCCTTGAGGCACACACAGGCCAGGCACGAGCTGCTGGCACAAAGTCAAGGGGTGCTGCCCATCTGGGACCCCTTTTTAAGGCGGGCTCTCTGCGAAAAGTGCTTCTGGAATTCGGAGGCATAGCAGCAGCCAGAGCCAATACTTTTCTCTCCCTGCGGCTGAGCTTGCCTAGCCCCTAACCTTATTAGGCAACTGGCAAAGAACCGCCGGTAAGTGCTCCCGCAGCCTCAGCCCCGGGCGCCACGCTCTGATGCCCGGGAGGCCGCCTCCCGTCAGGTCAGGATTAGTCACGCCGCTCGGGGCTTTCTGGGTAAGGCATGTTCTCACTCCCCGTGCTAGCATTTTGCCAGCCTCACGATGACAGGATGGAAGAGGGAATTTTCATCCCTTCCTGCGGGGTCAAGAAATCCTACGACTTACATGCCCATTGAATCATTTCAATGTTTTTCCTCCTCAAGTCCTGTAAGATCTGTTGTACAACTTTTACTGACACGTGACAGGATCTGGCATACCGATTTTCGGAAGGACGGCTGTGACTCCCACCCTACGGATGAAGACGCTGAGATTCAAAGCCATGAAAAGTGCCTTGTTCTTCAGCAAGTCAGTGGCCTTTACCGTGCGGTCCTCTTGTGCCTTACTCCTCCCCTCCAATCTGGGCCTCTTCATTTTCTGACAAATATCTAACAGGTTCTTTATCACCACTTAGAGGAAGTCCTGACTCTCGCTCTTGCTCTTTTTCTTTCAGGACGAGTTCCCTCACATCCCACACAGGATCAGAGATCCCCTCCAGTTCCTACACATACCTGAGAAGCAGAGCGCCCTACACTTCCTGATAACTCAATTTGCAGCTAACCTCCCTAGCAAGTTCCAAAGTGAGGAGCTGCAGAGATAAAAACCTCATGTCTTAAGCCACCAAGCCATAAACAACAGTCCGACGCTGTTTCCTCCAATTTTGCCAAGAAATCTCTTACTCATCGAAACCTTCCTGGGTTGCTCTCAGAATACGAGGAAAAAAGTTAACTTCCTATGTAGGGGACAGAGTAGGGTATTTTGAGGATCTGAAAGGAGCCTGCTCCCTGAATCTCCGCTGCCAAAGGCTGCTAATGAATCTGGCGTGATGCATGGGAAATGAAGTATGAATGGAAACAGGAGAAAGGAAACGGCAGGGGGCCGCGGGCCCAGGCTGCAGGCTGGCGACCGCAATGAGACCTGCCGGGAATTGTAAGGAGCTCAGCTCCAGCCTCTGGGCTGCCGGCAGCCGCTAGGATGGGGGTGGTACAGGAACAGGATCCTGACGCCTTATAACACGCCACACTGAGAACGAACCGTGCCCCAGGCCCACCCTTTCCCATTCAGAGAGAGACGATTCATCGAAGTACACACGTGTTATTACTGATAAAGAAACAGCAGCCTAGCATCGCAGCTGTTATATAGTGGTTGGTCCATACAGAGTCGTTATTCTCATTATTCCACATATGGTTTCTCTGAATCTTCATTAACAGCCTTAGAAGGAGGGCACACCATTTTGTAGGAGGGAAATACAGATTCTGAGAACCAGGATTTGTGTCCTAGCCTGACTCCAAAGCCTCAAGTACCAGACCAGTCCTCTACGAAAATGGAAACAAAGCTACAGATTTACTTCCTAAAGCTTGACGAGAAGCCCCTAAAAACCTGTCTGTCCCAGAGCCCCTAAAGGCTCTACCACACATCAGGGAAACACCCCCTTACCTCTTTCAGCTTCCTGGGCAACCACAGCAGTAGGTCACAGCTGATGAGGGGCTGACACCCTCCACTCCAGCCCTGCCCCCACATACATATGCCCGGCCAGAATGCCCTTGGCTTCGGATGGCATGACTCCAAGTATATCCAGTTCCCACTCAGAGGCTGAAGCAGGGGGCTGAGGGCTCCCTGTACTCCATCCCCTCACACTCGGGGCATCAGCCCTGGGACGGGGAGAGGCGCGGAGACACCTCTTCTCTTCTTACTCCCGCAGGGGCAGTTCCCTGCCGAGCTTCAGCTTCACCCTTTGTCTCGTCGCTGGCATACCTCTAAGAGGCCTTTCATGAGAGCTGGCAAACACCTGCACATGGCAGGCTGCCCTGCATGAGACATCCTTGGCTGGCCCTCCTCTGAAGGTCTAAATACCACGCGGAGGCTGCTTTGCTCCGTCCTCATGACGTGATGGGCCTCTTATTCCCATGACCAGAGGCTGGCCCACCAGCGCCAGTTCTCACCACTTGGGCTGCACAGCCGCCCTGCTTGTGGTTCAGGGCTCTCCTTCCCTACCCCTGCTCTAGTGCCTGCTGGCTTGCCAAGCGGACCTGTGTGCACGCCCTCCTCCAGTCTCCGAGGCCCTGTGGAGCCATATGGGCAGAAGGTCGGGGCAGAGGATGCTGGCAGGAGTTAGGTGGTGGGCGGCACCCCTTCTCATTGCCAGCAACAGCCAGGTTGGTGCCAGGAAGCCAAGGGAGGGCTGAGGCACCAAAACTAGGGCTCCATACTGACCACAGCATGGCACACTGCAGCCTGCGGTGCTGGAACCCAATGCTAATTCTCTGCCAGCCCCTGGGACCCGGGTTCTGGCGGGTACTCCCTTCCTAAAGCGAAGACATCATTTGCTGGTGAGCAGGTGGCTTACGTGAGGCCTCCTGGCTTACCCACTCCCTCCCCACAAGCCCGCTACCCAGAGAAAGTGAGTGTCTGACTCTTTGCGACCCCATGGACTACAGCCCGCCAGGCTCCTCTGTCCATGGAATTTCCTAGGCAAGAACTGGAGTGGGTTGCCATTTCCTTCTCTCGGGGAATCTTCCTGACCCAGGGATTGAACCCAGGTCTCCTGCATTACAGACAGATTCTTTACCATTTGAACCACCAGGCAAGCTACCCTGAGAAGGTCTTCTTCAATTCAGTAGCAGAAATGCAGTGCCAGAATCAAAGCATCTGTGTAGAGAAGATGTGGTGCCCTCAAGCCCTGGGTCTCAGGGATTCCGAATTTCCCCCTCCTCCTTGGAGCCACCTTGCACTTGCCCAGACTAAGTCTATGCATTATTCGTGGTGACAGAGTTGAAGGCAACCTGGGATTCCCCTCTCCCACTGATGGGCAGAAAAAATACATAAGCTAGATAACAGAAAATACCATGCAACAGAAACAGAGATCAGATGTACAGACAATATTGCTGATCTGAAAAACAGTGCTTAGTGTAGGTAAAAAAAAAAAAAAAAAGGTACTTTAACAAAAAGTAATAAAGCAAAACGACACACTTTCAGGGATATATTTAAACAAAAAGACACACATTAGAATGCTGGGAGGGAAGGGAAAAGATGTGGAATATGGGAAACAGAGAGCACAGGAAGGGCCTGGCATGGATCATGATGCTACTGGACCATGAGTCCACAGTACGACTGACTCAGCAGCCTGCACCTGAAACCAGAAAAAGATAAAACAGGCTACGCTACTGAAGGCTTTCAGACCTGGATGGACGGTACTGTCTAAGCTGTGCTATGACAAGGAGGACAAAACTTACCAGTTGCGGCCAGACGCCTTCAGATGGCAGGGAGAAGGTCAGGCCCACAGGGACCACAAGCCCTCTCTACACAGTGAGGCCGAGAATTGCCCCCAAGGCTGATGATACTCGTCTCCTGATATCTATTGATCCAGCCCCTGTCAGAGACCCCAGCACCATCAAGGTGAAGACAGAAGTTTCATGACATGGGTTGGGAAACTGAAGCTGAAATGTTCCTAACAGGGCACTATTACCCTCCTGGACTCATCCTAAAAATAGCATCAACAGATCAAAATGAAAATGTGCAGTCCCTTGGGCCTAGAGCCATAGGGAATATACCCTATTTCCAAATAATCTGAGTCATACTGGCCTGGGTCACTCCTATGACTGCCTGTGACTCAGGGGGTGTTAAGGGAGTGTTCACAGAAATCTGGAGCTCAGAAAAAAAAAAAAATGTAGAGGATGGAACAGTAACCCCCTTCAGTGGATTTAGGAGGACAAGAGCCAAGTTCAGACGAGAGTAACCGTCCCATACGGAAGGTCTGTTGTCTGAGGCAAGGAGTGCTGGCCGGATGATGGGAATGCACTGGACATGGGTTAGAAGGGCACCTTCCTCTTACACTAAGTGAGGAGCAGCTGCTTGAAACCGGGACAGTTAGACACTAGGTCATCAGACAGGAGGCAGACCCTTGGGCAGCAGCTTTCGCAGACCCAGGACACATACACTCACGGGCAACAGACTGCCTTTCTTGGTGTTGAGGTGGTTTTTTCACATTTTGGCCCCATGGGAAAAAGAGGGGGCACTATTTAGCAGCTGGACTATACCTTGTGTTATTTTTACGAACACATTTCAAGAGAACCATACCACGTTCACGGAGAGGGAGGAGGGTCAGTCTCCCTCGGCTACTGGAGTTGGTCAGCATCTCGTTGCTCCTAGACCTCAGGCTCCGGTGGAAGCCTCAGGGTACCAGGGAGGCCACATGTCATCCACCAGAAGGGTGTGCTGTGGGCAGCTGTCCCGGGGGCTCAGGAGGAGAGGAAGCAAAATAACATTCCTGGGTGCCCCAAAGTACCACACTGCCTGGCTGGCACTCCTGTTGCCTCTGTCTGCTTCATGACAGTCTGGTCAGTATGGACAGCCACCCCTGGCCCTGTCTCATCCAGACCTCTCAGCCCAGCTAGTTCCTGGGAGCTCCAGACAAATGGGCAAGGGCTCCATGCTGAGAAGATGGCATTTATCAGGACAGAGATCTGGGAGCACTCCTGAATAAGCCACCTTACCATCCCAGTTTCACTCCTCTGTTTATACATTGTATAGACAGGAGCGGCTAAGTCAGTGCGGGTCTCCTGAAATTGGGCAGGTCATACTTTCTTGCACTTGGAGCAGCGGTTCTGAAGCCTGCGTGAGCATCAAGACTCCGGGGAAGCTGCAGAGCCCCGCTTTGAGTTCCCTGGGTCTTAGAGCAAATTGCTACTGGCTGTCTGTTTTACACATGGTAGCTGCCGTCTAGAAGAAAGCAATGGCACCCCACTCCAGTACTCTCGCCTGGAAAATCCTATGGACAGAGAAGCCTGGTGGGCTGCAGTCCATGGGGTCACTAAGAGTCGGACACGACTGAGCGACTTTACTTTGACTTTTCACTTTCATGCATTGGAGAAGGAAATGGCAGCCCACTCCAGTATTCTTGCCTGAAGAATCCCAGGGACGGGGGAGCCTGGTGGGCTGCCATCTGTGGAGTCACAAGGAGTTGGACACAACTGAAGCGACTTAGCAGCAGCAGCAGTGGTATAAGTTTTCATGTTATTCTCTCCATACATTCCACCTTCTCCTCTCTCCTTGATCCCGTGGCTATAGGTCTGTTCTCTATGTCTGTGTTTCCATTGCTTCCATGCAAAAAAAAAAAAAAAAAGACTTCCTGGAGGGTTCCCAGAGTTGCTGGTGGTCCAGGAAGTCTGAGGATGTGCATTGAAACAAGCTCCCTGACAAGGGGATGCTGCTGCTGGTCTGGGTACCACACTTGAGAAGGATGCAGAATTTACAACCCTGTGAGAATCTCCAGCGACACCAAGATAAAGCAACTGAGGCTCCCAGCAGAGGCCCAGGCCCAACATCGTCCTCGGATCCCGGCTGACAGGGGTGTCACACGAGGGTCTTGTCCCATCTCCCCCTCCTTTAGTCCTTCCAGAATGTTGATCTCTGCTTCTGTTCATCTCAGGGCAGCCTCGTTCCCAGAGAGACCCATGATCTTCCCAAGGGAAGCCCTTGTCCTGTGAGTCCTTGAGAAAACAGACTTGCGAGGACCTCCCTGAATAGGCTGCAACAGAAGCCAGGATTTATTTAGAAAGCTAAAACAAGCTGCCTCGTGAGGTTCAGAACCCAGACCCCTTTGGGTTCATGTGCAGCTAAGCACCCTCTGCACTCTGGTTCCGACTTTGCAGATGAGAGATGGGGCGATGCCCAGGGGAAGGAGAAGAAACAGGCAGGAAAGACATTCACCCCTCACTTCAGGTTCTTGGGGTATTACCACTCCTCGGCACACCTGAGAGCTTCCTAGGTGGCACAGTGGGTTCCTGCCAGTGCGGGAGACGCGGGAGCCTCGGGTTCAATCCCTGGGTCAGGAAGGTCCCCCGGAGAAGGAAATAGCAACCCACTCCAGTGTTCTTGCCTGGAAGATTCCATGGACAGAGGAGCCTGGAGGGCTACAGTCCATGGGTCGGAAAGTCGGGCACGGCCGCACATCTGGACCCCATGCTGCCTTGGCTCTGCCATTTCCCACGGCCCCACCACACCTCGGGTTGGCGGGGGGGNTAAGCTAGTCCTGCCCACAAGCTGCAAAGTGGCTCTAGTGTTTCACTTGAACTGCACTGTAAGTCTATAAAACTGGGGCTGGGAACAGACAGATGAAGGTGAACATTCAGCTTCCTGGTGACACGGTCACCTTCTCCTAGCTCTCCCTACCACTACGCAAGTAAGCATTCAAGGATTCGCAGTGGAGGAGCAGCAAAAGGCATCCTAACCCAGCAGGGCCAGGCCTCTGTAGGCATCTCACACTATTTGTCTAACATTTGCTTCAACAAAAATTTGCTGGAGCACTCTTCCCAGCTTCTCCAGGCTCACACATCCTGGCCAGCTGTTCCAAATCAGTTAAGATCCGTATCAGCAGAGAACAATCCTTTCCAGTGTAGGGGGGAGGTCAGCGCCCGCCCTTCAGGGCTTCAGCCCCTGAGCCCTGCCTCTGCAAGCTGCCAAGTCCAAAGAGAAGCCAAGGACAGGCTACCCCGCTTCCCGCTCTCCCTCCTCCAACAGCCAGCTCAAGAGGATTCCTTCTCGGGGACGTCCCACAGCAGCGAAGCCATGGAAACTTTGCCGTCTAAGGCTGTGGAATTCTTCTACCGGGCGCCTGCAGCTAATCATCAGAGCTCCCTGGATGCCCAACTTGGGACTTTAAAAGGTAGCACCAGAGCAAGAAGTACAAACATGTCAAGAGAGAAAAGAAAAAAAGTTGAGGCAAGCTGAAAGATAACCAGCTCCAACAGTCTTCTTAGTAACTGAGTAATTATGAAAAGTGAAAGAAGAAAGAGGCAAATGAAAAATGCGTGGACCGCAGCTTCAGGATTCCCAGCTAATGTTGTCTACATTCACAGTCCAGATCCTGCAGGAAACGTTGCTTCCATTCCTAACCAAAGGGGTTGGTACGTTTGAAACTTTCTTCTTTGAGCAGAACTGAAAATTCGGAGGCTCCTGTCCCACTTTGGAAAAATGTGTTAAAGAGTCCAGAGCTATGAGTACAAGGCTTTGGAACATTAACTCCCAAGATGGTAGAAGGGGCCTCTTAGGCCAGGTTGCCATGGTTTCCAGGAGAACAAACAGAATATGGCCCTAAAGAGGGGTAGGAGGGTGACCGCTTTTTTCTTCTGATTGGAGTCGTTTCAAGAGCCAAGACAGGAGGCGGGGAAGGTAAAACAAAGCAAGGTTTAGAGAAGGTTACAGGGGAAAGAAAATGCTTGGTCCTCATTCACAGTTCCCATGCTCCCTGGGGAGGCTAGGGTGAAGGCCCTGTTTTTAGGATGATAAGGCACCATGTCGGGGAAGAGTTAAACCTAGGAATCACACAGGAAGATGAGCAACCTCTCTTGTATATCAAACGCCCAGCCAACCTAACCCAGGAAGCAGGGAGAACACAGGCTGTAACCGAGCTGATCCGGGAAAGGCTAGGCCCTCCGAAGCCCCCGAGTTTCGCCCAGAAGTCATATACAGAGGCACCGTCTCCCCAGAACTGAGGCCTACCCCTCTGGTCGCTTCCCATACCAGCATCGGTGCACTGTCTCCCCAGGCCCCTGTCGGGACTCCTGATTCTCGCTCCAAAGGACCAGATGGGGCAGAAGAGTGTCGAGTGCCAGAATGCCACCACGTCTTTCCAGCAGGAGGGCTCAGCTGAACGGGGCCACCTGGCCTCGGAATTCCCTTTCATGCTCGTGACAGCTCTCTGCGTTGTACAAGAACCCCCTGGATGCCTCCTCCAGAGTTCCTGCCAGCTTGCCTCACACTGGAGAGGTGGAAAGGACAGAGCCGACCAGGATTCTCTACACCCAGAAGCGGCAACTGTAGGACCTTTGTAGGTTAAGTACCATGTATGCCCTGCTGGCTTCTCAAAGCAGGGTAGGGCCAGGGGTGGACTGGCCACAAGCTAGGAGGCAGGTTTATCAGTGAGTGCACTCCAGAGTTAAATTCCTTGCCTTTTCAGGGAGCAGATCCTCTGCGTTTCCTACCAACTAGAGCAAACATCTCCCAGAACCCCAGTCCTTCCCCTTTGGGGAAAGCCTGATGGAAATCCCCTCATTTCACACGGAAGCTTCTATCAGTCAAACCCTGTGCCAGGAACTGGGACAAAGAGACTGCAGTCTGTGTGGGAAAACGGCGCCAATAACGCAAAGGACTCTGCATTAGGCGTCAAACGAAGGGTGGAGATGCCTCCCTTACCCATCCACCCGTGTGTATCCAGCACCTCCAAGGTCTGCCCCGCAGGCCAGCTGGCAGCCAGGATGAGACCACTCACAGAACCCCTACCCCCCCAGCTCTGGGCCCCACCCACACCATATGCAAAGGGGAGCTTTCCAGAGCTGCTCCACACAGCACACGGCTGTGGGCCGTGTGCCCTGAAAATGATGAGCCCATAGTAAGCAGAGCACTGGGAGATGAGACACGCTACGTTCTGCCAGGTGGGTTAGGCATCCACGGGCTGGGCTCATCAGTAGGCAGCACCTTGCTAACATCGTTAGAGAGGTGCCTTACAGGCTGGCGGTGACACTTCGCTGTCAGCCTGACACACTGCCTTGGGTCACTGGATTCTAAGAAATGCCTAAGGAAGAAGAGCAGAAGTGAGCCCAGTGTGGCGGAGGCGGCACCTGAAGCGGCCGGCCTGTGGGCCGGGCCCTGTTGGGCTTGGCTGGGCGCAGACCTGCCTGCGGCCCCAAGCTCTGCCCTGCAGGTCTTCCTGAGCAGCACTTGATTCCCTTCCCCTCAGCCACTCTCATCCAAATCCGTCCTTCCCAGGCCTTAATTTTCCCATCTGAAGAAAGGAGAGAGTGAAAGTAAGTAACTGACCTCATATTAGGTTGGGAGGTGACTACTTCTTTCCTATCCAAAGGCTCACTTCCTTTGGAAGAAGATCAGGTGCATTAAAAAGCTTTAGCAGAATGGAGGCAACCAAGGCCGCCCCTTTGTCGGGGGCTCCCGGTACCTCTGGCTACCTTGTTCTTACCCTTCTTCGTACCTGTTCTGGATCCTGGCTCTAGGTACCAGGAGGATACTGAGACTCCCCCTTCACGGATCTCTCCAGAATCTCCAACTTTTGCAGCCATATCTGGGGAGTTCGCCTGAGGTTTTCTGCTAACTGGTGTCAGGAAAACCAAGGAGGAAGGCAGAAAAGTTCATGAGAGTCAAAGAAGACTGTGGTAAGAAGTCATGTCTGCAGACTGCTTTATAGTTTCAGAGCACTTTGACGTGATCTGAAACAGCCCTTAAGGATAAGCAGGACTATGGTGGGAAGGGAAAGTTAGGGAGTTTGGAATAGACAAGTACACACTGCTATTAATATATTCAAAAATGGATAAACAACAAGGAGCTACAGAATAGCACAAGGAACTCTGCTCAGTGCTATGTGGTAGCCTGCATGGGAGGGGAGTTTGGGGGAGAATGGATACATGTATGTCTTGGGCTGAACCCCTTTGCTATTCCCTTGAAACTATCCCAACATCGTTAATTGGCTATGTCCCAACAAAAGTTTAAAATCTAAAAAAATAAAAGTAAAAAAAGATAAACAGGACTGATGATATTCCTTGTCCAGATTTTATCACACACGGTCTTAAAGGTGACATAACTCAGTTAAGGCACACAAGCATAGGAAGAGCCTGGAAACTAAGACACACTACGCGTTACAAGTTCCTATTTAAAAAGTGGACAGAAACCAAAATAAGAGATGACAGCAGCCTATATGAAACAATCAGATAGTTTCAGGCCCCACCCAGGACTCTGGGGCTGGGAGATTCCTACCCTGATGAGCTCAGAGGGTTAGCTCCACTCTCTTTGAGAGGGAGCTGTGAGATACCCTGAAGATACGTCACCATCGGAGTCAGAGCCACCTTGGGTGCACAGACTGTGGTCCAGATGAAGGCTCCAAAGCTCTGGTGCATCGAAGGGCTGTAGGAGGGAAAGCAGAGAAGGGAGAACAAAAACAGGAGAAGGGAAGACTCAGAAAGGAAGAAAGCCTTCTAAGGGAACTCCCAGGTACAAAAGTCTAAATAAAGAAGACCAGACACGTGTCTGTTCGGAAACCCTGAGATTATAGTATAGTACACGCCGAAACACTGACCTGCCAAGCAGGAGACAGAAATGACACAGACTGGTAAGAAGAAATATACAAAACAAAACCTACAAAAGCTCAAAAATATAAACAGGAAATCCAAAGCTGCTCTAGAATCTCTCTACCCTGTGCCTGCAGCGCCTCTGGGGCAAGGCCAGCTCTGTCCCCAGGAAGGCGGCAAAAGCAGGCTGGATGCCCAGGTAACCCTGCTCTCTGTTCCCACGAGCACTTCTGCGTCTGCTGATGTCAGCACCTTAAGGACCTGCTGGGAAGAGACTTCTGGAAGGGGGAAACCCAGTAGAGGCTTCAGAGCAGAGTTTACAAACAGCACGCCTAGCTGCACCTGCCCTCACCTTCTGGGACAGTGACCCCCTCCGTGTTCTGCTGCAGGGAAAGAAGCTGCTCTCTCCGTATTATTATAGCAAATTATGATGCGCCGAAAGAAAAGATGAAAGCAGTCCAAAGATTAAAGAAAAGGGAGCATTCATCAACAGACGAATGGATCAACAAAACGTTGCATATCGAACACTGTATCGATCGATCCGATGAAGTATCATTCAGCCTTAAAAAGGAGTGAAATTCTGATATATGCCACGACATGCATAAAACTTGAAAAAGTTATGCAAAGTACAGGCGCTAGAAACGAAGAATGAGCACTGCATGAGTTCACTTATGCAAAGTGCCTCCTCTAGACAAATTCATGGAGGCAGGAAGCAGCGTGGGGGCTGCCTCGGCTCAGTTGAGGGTGGGGGTTGGGTGAGGTACATGGATTTCTGTTTAGTGGTACAGGTTTTATTTGGGATGATGACAAGTTCTGGAAATGGACAGTGGTGATGGTACCAAAACAATGTGAGTGTAATAAATACCACTAAACTGTGCATTTAAAAATGGTTAAAAAAAGGGTACATTTTACGTGTATTTTACCATAATAAATTTTTTTTAAAAGATGAGAAAGCAAACGGAAGAGCGTTGGTACAAAAGAGGTGAGAAGGGAAGAAACAGTCTAGCTCAGGACTGTGGAACCCACTTGCTGCGGCCACCAGGAGCTCAGCCCCATCTTGGCAGCGGAGGCAGAGGCCCAGTGGCCCAGAGGGCAGCCACCCCAGACTCGCACAGAGCCGAGAGCCCACGGAGGGTCTAGCGCATCAGACAACTCACCATCCTGACACGGAGGCGTGGCCAAGCCGAGGGGAGGGGAAACCGGGCTTTCTGAACACCATGCTCTGTGTGTTGGGGCGGCCGGTGGCATAGAAGGGTGATCAGGGCAATGCTCAATGCATCCTTTAAAGCAGCAGATAAAAGAGTCAGCCTTCATCTACTCATTCTCCCGAAGTTGCCCCATTATCAGCTCAGGGCACGTTAGTTTCTGCTTAGAACAGGCACAGCTTCCTGACTCAGGATGCAAATACAGGGTCCCCAGTCTTTCTGAGTACATCAGGTATGACCTGCCTTGATCCTCCCAACAAACCTGGGAAGCAGATAGCACCACCCTTATTTTACAAAGAAGAAAACTGGTTAAATTCCTTGTCTCTGGCCACAGGGCTTCCCTGGTGGCTCAGATGGTAAAAGCGTCTGCCTGCAATGTGAGAGACCCAGGTTCGATCCCTGGTTCAGGAAGAACCCTTGGAAGAGGAAATGGCAACCCACTCCAGTACTCCTGCCTGGAAAATTTCATGGATGGAGGAGTTTGGCAGGCTAGAGTTCATGCGGTCACAGAGTCAGACATGACTGAGCAACTTCACTTCACTGGCCATGTAGTAAAGCAGGGCCAGAATCCAAATCAGAATTTGACAAGGGCCACACTTTTCCCACAATGTTGCCTTGAAGGTGCTTTCCAGACACGAGGGCTCTTTCGCTCAGTCACCTTGTAAGATACAGTGCAGTGATAAGACGGGTTCAAGTCCTAGATCCACCATGACTACCTGCTTGACCCTGGGAAAGTCAATGTCTCTGCACTTCCATTTTAGCTTTGATAAAATGGGGATAATAATAGTAACCCTACTTAAAATACTTCACAAGGTTTTAAGATAATTAACCTCTGTAAATGCACACAGTGCTGCCACATAGTAAGTACTCAGACATAATTATTATGGTTATTATTTAATGCTATCAATCAGTCCATTTCAACTGCTGGGTCTGGAGTCACTAGAGGCCTGCTCACCAGTCAGAGGGTGAGTGGCGAGGCACTGCAGTATTTCCCTTGCTTCTGCTTAAGGAGGAAATGAACACCTTAAGGTCACCCAGATTAATCTCTACTCCAGTGTTAGAAATCATTCTCTTCTTACTGTTCCATAAAGCACCTACTCTCTCTTATATTAAACTGGGACCTAATTTGTGATCTCCACCATCAAAGTGATTGGCATGCAGTCTCACAATCTTATAAACACTTTTTAAAAAAACAAAGACTATTTAATTGTGGCTGTGCTGGGTCTTCACTGCCACGTGTAGCCTTTTTCTAGCTGTTGCAAGCAGGAGTTCCTCCCGGGCTGTGGGACATGGGCTTCTCATCACGCTGGCTTCTCCTGCGTGCAGCGTGAGCTCCAGGGCGCGACGCTTTAGTGGTTATGGTGGGCATGTGGGCCTGGTTGTCTTGCAGCAGGTAGGATCGCCCCAGACCAGGGGTCAAACCATGCTCTCTGCACTGGCAGACGGAGTCTTAGCCACTAGACCACTCCAGAAGCCCAATCACCTTTTTTAATGTGCGTTTGCTCAGTGGCTCAGTCATGCCCCATCCTTTGCAACCCCACGGACTGTCACCCACCAGGCTCCTCTGTCCATGACGTTTTATAGGTAAGGATACTCGACCAGGTTGCTATTTCCTAATCCAGAGATTCTTCCCGACCCAGGGATCAAACCCAATCTCCTGCATTGGCAGGTGGATTCTTTACCACTGTGCCACCTAGGAAGCTCGCCATTCTTAATAGCTGTTTTCATCCCCTTTAAACGGTTGAAGAAGTGGAGGCCCCAAGTCCTACAGCAAACTAAAGCCCTACAGCGGTCAAGCCAGGCCATGAACCCAGGTCTGCCTGCCTCCACAGCTCCTGCTCTCAGCTATTATATGGACACTTCTGCATCAGAGAAGGGCGGGAAAGTCTGCACACGGTAGAAGGGATAGTAGGTGTGGCTGAAGTCCACACGCCTGGGCTGGACTCTGCACAAGTCCTCCAGCAATGGTATTCATCATTTGCTGAGCACGGAGCATCTGATGAAGACTTTTGTGTGTCATGCACTGCTGACTTACTTTCACAGATAGGAAAACAGAGGGGCATTTGTGCTCACAACCCCTTAACAGGCGAGTTTCGCTTTCATACTGTCTGTTGCTTCTTTTTCTCCTGTTTCTCAGAGCCTCAGTTTGCTCATCTTTAGATAGGAATCGATATTCACTCTCATTTAATTTTCTGCAATAAATGAGTCATTACTAAGTTCCAGATCTTGTTTTAAGCATGCTGCTGCTGCTGCTAAGTTGCTTCAGTCATCTCCAACTCTGTGCGACCCCATAGGGGGCAGCCCACCAGGCTCCCCCGTCCCTGGGATTCTCCAGACAAGAACACTGCAGTGGGTTGCCATTGCCTTCTCCAATGCATGAAAGTGAAAAGTGAAAGGGAAGTCGCTCAGTTGTGTCCAACTCTTCGAGACCCCATGGACCGCAGCCTACCAAGCTCCTCCGTCCATGGGATTTTTCGGGCAAGAGTACTGGAGTGGGGTGCCATTGCCTTCTCCGTTTTAAGCGTAGGCATGTAGTAATAAGAGAAACTGAAAATTTTAATGTCTACTTTGCATTTTACATGAAATTATGAAGATTAATGATTCAAAGTGACTAACAGCATCTACTCGATAAATGGTAATAGCTATTACTTTCTTCTGTATCACAGTCTGAACCTTTTTTAACTGCCACATTTCCTATTATCTTCATTCTTTTCTTTCTTTCCATTTTCATCCCCCCCACTAGTTTGGAAGTTACATTATTCCTAGTTTTTGTGTTGGCTTAGAAATCTTAAGAATCCTAGAATGTACATTTAACTTAGAAACTTCTGATAATCAATATCATTTAACCTCTTCCCAAACTACAGTAGGAGCTTAGAACACCTGGACTCTATCTTCCAATTTATATGCTATTGTTACTGGCAATTTTAATGTATAGCTTCATTCTATCGTTAGAAATTAGACACTGTTATCCTTATTTTCGTTGTGAGTAATACTTAGATTTAGCACCATGTTTACAATTTCCTTTGCTCATCATTCCTCCTGGAACCTTCCTTTTGGGTAATTTTTCTTCTTCTTGAACTATTTCCCTTAGAAGTTGCCTTCGTGGAAATCTTACTGGTAGAAATCTGGTTTTGTTTGTCTACCAAGGGCTTTATTTTGCCCTCATTCTTCACAGATTTCCACTGATGACAGAATATTGTTAGCAGTTTTTTGCTTCAGAACTTTGAAGATACTATTTCACCATCCCCTTGCTTTTATTGTTGAAGTTGAAAAAGCTATTCTCAGTCTAACTGCCATTTCCTTAAAGTAATCTATCTTTTTGGTTACTTTAAAAATTATTTATTTCTGGTATTTTGTAGTTTCATTATTGTGTGTCTAATGGTGAATTTTAACATATCCTTCTTGGGATTCTTTAGGCCTCACAAGTATGTTAATAATGATTATACTTCATCAATTCTTAAACCATTGCTTCTTTAAACATTGCCATAAGTGTCTACTGGAATCTTTTTACTCTATTCCCAGTGTAGGCAAACTATACGACCTGGGCCAAATCTGACCTGCTCTCTCTTTTTGTAAATAAAGTTTTACTGGCACACAGCCACAGCCATTCGTTTATATATTGTCTGTGACTGCTTTTACAACAGCAGAGAGTCGAGTAGCTATAAGAGAGACCACGTGGACCACAAAGCCTAACATATTTACTATTTGGCCAATCTCTGTTCTATATTCTATGCTTCTATCGTTCTTCAGCATTTTCCATCTTCATTTCTTCCATCTTCCCATGTCTATGTAATTACTCAGAAATATTTTACAACTCATTAGTTTCATCTTTGGCTGCAAAATACTACTTCAAGCAACTCATAAATATTAATTTCTTTTATTATATTTTCATTTTTAGATGTTCTCTTTGAATATTTGCCTCACCAATTGAGTTTCCTATCCCTGTATTATTTCAATACTCTATTTCTTTCAACTTATTAAATATATTCTATATTTTTCTATATCCAATAACACCAATGTTTGCAATTTTTGTGGGTCTGATCTGTGAAATATTATTTTTGCTCTTCAACTTCACTTAATCAGAGAAATGCAAATCAAGGCCACTAAGAGATAGCCATAGACAGCATCACTGACGCAAAGGACATGAATCTGAACAAACTCCAGGAGATAATGGAGGACAAGGGAGCCTGGCATGCTGCAATCTATGAGGTCCCAAAGAGTTGGACACGACTTAGCAACTTCACAGCAACAACAAAGAGGCACTATTTATACCATTCAGTTGGCAAAAATTTAAAAGTCTGATGATACCAGGTACTCTAAGGACATGGACCGAGAGCAACTCTTACGCTTTACTGCTAGAAGCAAAACCACTACAAACATACTGGGAAACAATCTCTCATTATCTTGTAAAGCTGAATATTCACATACCAAGACCTAGCAATTCCCTTCTGAGACTTGCACAGGAAAATATCAACAAGAAAGTCTGTGGTAACCCTGTTCTTTGTGGTGAAAAAGGGTGATAATCTCCACCAATAGAATAGTACGTGACAGTAAAAATGGACGAACTGNGCTTTCACTTTTCACTGCCATGCACTGGAGAAGGCAATGGCAACCCCCTCCAGTGTTCTTGCCTGGAGAATCCCAGGGACAGGGGAGCCTGGTGGGCGGCCGTCTATGGGGTCACACAGTCGGACACGACTGAAGCGCCTTAGCAGCAGCAGCAGCAGGATGTGTAATCTTAAACACTGGTTCCTCTTGACATCTTCAGGGACACATCTGAGCGCTAACAGTGTACTATCACACATGAATAGTGCTTTTAATTTCTCAGAACACTTCTGAGTTTAGATTCTACACTGTCCTCATAGATTGTTAATAATCCTTATGGTCAGAAACAGATGACAAACGAAGTTCAAAGGTTAAGGGGCTTGCTCAAAGTCATGCTGTTAGCTAGTGGCATGGTCAAGAGTGGAACTCAGTTAAGGGGCTCTTTTTCATGCCTCTAGGGTTCTAGCTTTTTCACCCACTTTGAACAAATCTTTCACATTTGCTGGATCTCACCTTCCACCCACAGCATAGGTATAGCACCTACCCAAGAAAGAGGGTTCAAATTTTAGATGAGCTGGAAAAAGGCCTTCCTAACCTCAGAGGAGTCAGGCGAGGAGCGGCTTCCTCATTCAAGAATCTTCGTAAATAATTATATATTTGTAGGCCCTCTACCTTGTACAAAGTACTGCCACACCCATTATCTCATGTGATTCTTGTAAGGACCTTGTAAGGTATTCAAAATTATATTATCTGATCTTTCAAGGAGGATGAAAAAGATGAAGTTCAGAAGCTGGGTGACACGTGTGATGATAACACCGGACTGTTATCTTCCTCTGTTACGGCAAGAGGTTCTGGCATAACCAGAATAAACACAGAATAACAGAGATTCCCCTATCTTGCAACGGAAACCAAAGCATCTCCCTCCATTTCCCTCATCTATCTCCCTCGATGGGAGGAAGGAGGGAGGTAAGGGATGAAACTTCCTTTAGGAAAGAGGAAAGTGCAAGGGTGAAACCTCCCTATGGGCCAGGGGACAATAGTGGAAGGCTTCCCAAGTCACACGGGGGGGTGGCACCAACTCGTGGGTGGACCTAAAACTTCATGGCCCAGCCCTCGAGCCTACACGGAACATGTACCAATATTATTCGGATAAGCCTACATTCATCACGATGGTCATCAAGACGCTTTGTCACTCTTAAGTGTGTAATTGCTGGTTGGTACAACTTTTAAGAGGCCGACATCTCAGGCTGTCATTTCAAAGCATCCCAACTGTTGAGGGGTGTTGAGCTGCCTACCAAAAGCACAGGGACTCTCTGTCTCCATCAGAGGCACTAGACCTGTCTTTGTCCCCAGCGCTGTATTTGCTAATTTTGGTGGTGGTGACAGCCTCTTGCTCTTCCTAACTCCTTTTTCTCTGCCCCTCCCTGACCCAGGCTTGGATGATTATTTAAAATCAAACAAAACAAAAAAGCTTCTTTCCTTTAAAAATATAGCCCGAGATAAAATAAACTCAGAGAAAGAAGAGAGGAAAAGCCATTACAGTTCTTTCAAACCAGGGGGCTAGTGTAAGGACCCAAACTCAGCAGAAGGAGTCAGCTGTTTTGCCATTAAGAGGAACTCCACTCACAGCTTTATAGGGACTTGATTTAGAGTATTCCACATCTTCTTCCAGAAAGCCCTATCCCTAGCTGGGCCTGTGTAAAAGCCACGTTACATTTTTAACTCTTACTTCAAACACAAGTTGGCCTGAACCTTCATGTGGGATCCAAACACACAGAGAGAAGGAATTTTCAAAGGCAATTCAAGGGTTCCAGGCTTTCTCCCTCTGCTGATCTTTCCATCCTAGGTTCAGACCCCTGTGTCCAGCCCAGGTTGGCTCCAGACTGTTAACTTTCAAGGCAAAGGGTGCAAGCATCAGTATCTTTATTTTCCTTCCAAAATCACATCAATCTTTCACCTCAGGTTGCCTACTATTATCAGATTCCAAGAACCATATTTGTGACTGACTTGTGGCCAGTTCCTGAGGCTGTAAGAAAATGCTCATGATATAGTATTGAGTTGGAAAAAAATCTGAATCAGAAACTTACATTCAAATTATTCCCAATTTTGTTTAAAAAATGTGTAGAGTCACCCACATATATAAAAGAATAAATAGAATATACCAGAATGTTAACAATTATCTTTGGACTTATGGAAATCTTACTTTTCCCTTAAGGAAAGCATGTAGGATTTCCCTAGTGGTCCAGTGCAGGGGACACTGGTTTGATTCCTGGTCTGGGAGGATTCCACATGCTGCAGGGCAACTAAGCCCATGCGCCACAACTACCGGGCCAACACTCTAGAGCCCTGAGCCCCAACTACTGAGCCTGTGAGCCACAACTACGGAACCCCACACACCCTAGAGTTCGTGCCTTGCAACGAGAGAAGCCACCACAATGAGAAGCCCCCACTCACCGCAACTAGAGAAAGCCTGCACGCAGCAACAAAGACCCAGCGCAGCCAAAGAGAAATTAATTTTAAAAAAGCATGCAAACCAGAAAGTAGGAAAAACAAATTCTATGAATGGGTATGCAAAAAAGGTTCTGCCTGCTTAGGGTAACAGAGAAGCAGAGTTGCCTAGGGCTCAGACAGGATATTAAGGAGCTGAGTGAGAAACAGCCCTGACTTACACTGGGGCACAAGTTAGCTAGCTCCCAGTTAGACAAAGGACTCTGGGATCAGCCAGCCCTGGGGAGGTCTGAAGTACTGCTGTTTACAGCAAGTGGTGCATGAGACAAGCTGAGTAAGTTAACAGGAGAACAGGCACTTCACTAGTAGGAATATAGCTGGGATTCTGGGCTGCCTCATGTTGTATTTACTCCAACAGTGTGAACTGTTTTGTGAGCAAAATACTCACAGAGAGTGGACAACAGAAAGAAGTGCAAAGGGAATTACCAGCCTTGCCAGCTTCTTAGATGGAGCCCTGAGCTCCCTACCGTCTAGTGGCAGATACAGTTATACCAAGGAGGCCCTAGGGAGCCTTCCAAACTCCCGGCAGGCATCCAAGGAAAAGGAAACTGGTGAAGAGGGAAGGCTTCCTCGGGCAGGGCCTTAACAATCCTTGGAGGCCAAGTCCCTAAGCAGTCTCCTGGGCACTGGCCACTGTTCCCATTTGCATCCCTGCCACCGCCTCCCAGGAAGATCCTCTTGTCTCTGCACCTAAGCTCAGCTGAGCTGCCACCCCATCCTAGCTGCCTCTCCCTCCACCCTTCGAGGTTTTCTTTTCCCCATTCGAGGTCTGCAAACTAACATGCCTGCATGGACCAGGCAGCCACGAAAACGAGTGAAGCAGCCCGAGCATTAGGCAGCAGGGGAGAGGAGGCGTCTGTGGCCAATGGGAACGCAGACGCTGTCTGAACAGGGCAGCGGTTACTTAGCTCCTGCTCACTGTTGCCATGGAAAAAAGGGGGGACTTTTGTGAGAGCTTCCACTTTCTGAGACGCAAGAAATTTGGATTTCTATGGTGAATCTTATTTTTAAAATTTGGTAACCAACTATAATTAATCTGCAGGGTTGTTTGGGCAGGAGGAGGCAGAGAATTGGGAGTTAAAATCTCCTCAAAGTAGGTTTAGGCCAAACTATTCATTCTACATATGAACAAATGGAAGCCCAGATTTATCCTTAAAAAGTGATCGAGCAACTTAAATCGTGGAAATCCCCAGGTCTCCCGACTTAATCTGTAATTTGTCCTTCTAGACTACCCTGTCCATCATTAGGAGTCCTTTGTAATTATTCAGCATGACATGATGACATGCTGAACAGGGATGACCCTGGGAAGAAAAAAGGCAAACTCTGCTGTCATCTTGACTCTAAAGAAAAATTTCTCTTTTGTTTATTCAGTTATTCATCCATCCAACGTTTACGGATGACCCTCCAGTAAAGAACCAAGGACTTTACTGCGCTGTGCTTAGTTGCTCAGTCATAGCCAACTCTTTGTGACCCCATGAACTGTAACCTGCCAGGCTCCTCTGTCCATGGGGATTCTCCAGGCAAGAATGCTGGAGTAGGTTGCCATGCCCTCCTCCAGGGGATCTCCCCAACCCAGGGATCGAACCCAGGTCTCCCGCATTGCAGGTGGATTCTTTGCTGTCTGAGCCAGCTGGGAAGCCCAAGAATACTGGAGTGGGTATCCTATCCCTTCTCCAGGGGACCTTCTTGACCCAGGAATTGAACTGAGGTCTCTTGCATTGCAGGTGGATATTTTACCAGCTGAGCTACCTGGGAAGCCCAAGGACTATGCTAAACACTGGCTAAACAGAGGTAGGGCACCAGTCCTGGCTCACAGGCTGCGGGTGGGCTAAGCAGATGCTGTAGCCAGAACTGACAAGTTGATCTATCCCAGCAACCACGTTGCCATAGGCCTGCTCACATGAACTCGGTTACGACTCACATGCTCACTTCTTCTGAAAGCATCTCCTATCACAGGATGCCATCCCTGAGAAACTAGGAGGCGGCTGGAGAACCTATCTCCTCCATTCCAAGAGAGCCCGGAGCACTTAAGAAATCCACAGGAAGCAGAAGCCAGAGCCCAGTCTCTCACTGCCACGCCCCTTCCAGCTCAGCAGAGCCAGTTCTGGTTCGTGCCTTACCTTGGCCAGGCTGGCACTTCACAACAGCTAAAGTCTCCGTGTGGGTGCGTGCTGGAGAGAGAGGAGGCAATTCCAGACTGGGACTGTCCTGCCTGTTTATTAAGCAGCCTGCTCAATTCCAGGGGCCGCTGGCAAATGATCTGCCTGACCAAATAGCGATGGCAATCTCAGGCCACAGCTGCTACAAGCAAGCAGAGCACTGTCACCCGTTCTGGCTCCTACAAGAGCATTCCCAGCATGGCTCTTCCAGCACCTACCTCCCGGGGAAGGAGCGCAGGGCAGGAGCAAACAAGAGGGGACTGTAGCTCTCCGCCTCCCCCGCTCCTCCTTATTTTGCCAGGACTCTTGCTGTACAAGGGTCAAGCACGATTTTGGAACTGCTGCCGTGTAGAAACAACGGAGTCCTCCGTCAGCCCGTGAGGCCATTTGGTGGAGAGCTAGCTGTAGGAAGCGGGGGGCCTCCGGGCCTTTCAGTGACTTGGGGACAATGGGCTCTGACCCCAAAGGTACTGAGCCCAAAGCTTAGCAGGGAGCAGGTGGGCAGGCTTGAGCCAGGATCCATGAAGAAGGAAGGGAGAGCTGGAGGGATGGAAGGGGTAAAATCAAAAGGCAAGGAGGACCTTCTTCGGGCCAGGCCCTTAGAACACGGATCACTCTTTATTAATAAATAACCCTCTTTTCCAGAGAAAATCGAGTCCATGAAAAATTTGTCCATGGCCACAAGGATGGGAAGGTAGACTTGAGCCCAGTTCCATCTGACTCTCCCAAACCTGGAATTGGGAACACTGTCTGGGTGACTGGGGACAGAGGGCACTGCTATACAGTCAGGTCCATCTGACTCTCCCAAACCTGGAACTGGGAACACTGTCTGGGTGACTGGGGGCAGAGGGCACTGCTATACAGTCAGGTCCATCTGACTCTCCCAAACCTGGAACTGGGAACACTGGGTGACTGGGGGCAGAGGGCACTGCCATACAGAAAGGGCACTGCTTCATGGGAAGAAATCCAGGATTTGCTAAACTGAACCTTGGGGTCGAAAACCCAATGGAAATTAGCATTATTTTGCCTGGCATTCTATGTCCTGGTTCAGTAAGTGAGTTTCCTAGTGTTAGGGAAACCTCCTTTCACCTGACCTCTTCCCAGGGCTAAGTGTCTTGGATCAGGTGTGCAGGACAGGAAACACAGAGCCATACCATCCTTTAGAGTCCTCTATGTTGAGGGACTCTTCCTAAAGTCCCCTGTCAAAGAAGAGTTGAGTTAGGGATCAGAGGCACACCCAGAGGGCTATCCTAGTTATTTCAGTGGCCCATTCTCAACAGTTAGAATATTACCCCTTTCCCTCTGACCATGGGAAGGCTAGGGTACAGAAGATACTAAGACAAAATCCATTTGATGATGTTTTAATTGAGCATTTACTATGAGCCACATACTGTTTTAGGTGGGATATAACAGTGAACCAAAAAACTAAGATCTTTGCCCTCTGGAAGCATACCTCACAGCAGAATCAGCATCAAATAGTCTTCTTTGGTGAGTGTTGGTTAATAGAAAGGGTCTTATTGTCAGACAGGCCTGGGTCAAACATTGGTCCAGCCCAAACCAACCAGAGGACCTCTGGGCAAGACACTTGCCTTGCGGAGTATTAGCTTTCTAATTTATAAAATGAAAACAATGACATGTTGTAAGGTCGAAAGATAATACACACAGAATGCCTGGCATCTAGCAGGGTTAAAAAATGGTATTCTTATCTTTCCAGGCCCACCTGAACATGCAGATTCTAGGACAAATGAGTCATCTCTTCTTTAGGGGCTGCGGCAGGGCGTCTCTATGACATCCGTAGGGACAGTCTTCTGTGATAAACAGTATGGTGGGTTTGCATCCGTCTACAGTCAAGGACTTCCCCGCAAGAAACATCTGCTCCCACCCACAGCCACTGTTGGAGGGACAGGCCTGGGTGTTCATGATTTGATTAGTCCACACTCTCCTCAAGCAGGCCACACAGATCACAGATAATTAGCAAGGATGGACATCAGATCCGATCTGGAAATCAACATCTCTTGATGTTTGGGCTGAGAAACTTGAGCTAATTTACTTTGCAGAGCTAAGTAGGAAGGTCATCAGTCTAGACACTGAAACTGCTGCTTGGTGAACCACGATGAGAGCTGTGCCTGTGGACTGGGGGGCAGAGGGGAGATGCTGTCCACACGGAAGCCGCCCCTCTTGCTGCTAACTCTCAGATATTTCCCTGTAACCGACTAGAGCCCTCTTTTGCTTTTTTGGACTGCTTTCTATTCTGCAACCAGATAATCTCTAAGACAAATCCAGTAACTGTCTCAGATGGTGGTTGTTGTGACATAATTTGCAAGCAGCCTATTTAGTCGACATTCAATAAATGCTGTCAAATCTCTCCCTGTTCTTGTCAGCCAGTCAGTCATTCAGCAGTAGAAAGAGGAAATTCAGAAATAGGCTAAACTAGGGCTGGACCTCAGCCTGTATTTTATGAACATCTTTACTAATCTGTAAAATGAAGATAATACTAGTACTGACTTCATTGTCAACTAAGAATATTAAATGAGATAATCCAAATTTAATACCTAGCACCTAATTAGACCATTACTTTTTACTGTTGTTATCGTTTAAGATGCAACAAGTGTTGTTTTAGATCTTTATCTAGGCAAGGAGAGAAGACACGGTAAGAGCAGAATCTGGAGTGGAAGTGAGAGATCAGAGGACACCCTGGCGAGGGGGATCAGAGGACTGGGCAGCAGAAAGGACTGAAATGCTAACTGGAAAACGAGGAGGGGGCACTGGAGTAACAAGCCTTACGTACATCCAGCACTTCGGCGTTTACCCAACGCTGTCATCTGCCATATCTCATTCAGCCATCACAACACTTCGCAGGGTAGACAAGGGAAGATGATCTCATACACACTTTTAAGACGGGAAAGCTGAGGTCCAATAAAGATGTGTATAACGTGCATCAATCGAACCTAAACCCACTGTCTTATCCTTTAAGCTCAACATTCAGAAAACTAAGACCATGGCATCCGGTCCCATCACTTCATGGCAAATAGACGGGGAAAACAGTGGCTGACTTTATTTTTCTGGGCTCCAAAATCACTGCAGATGGTGACTGCAGCTATGAAATTAAAAGACGCTACTCCTTGGAAGGAAAGTTATGACCAACTTAGACAGCATATTTAAAAGCAGAGATATCACTCTGCCAACAAAGGTCTGTCTAGTCAAGGCTATGGTTTTTCCAGCAGTCATGTATAGATGTGAGAGTTGGACTATAAAGAAAGCTGAGCGCCAAAGAATTGATGCTTTTGAACTGTGGTGATGGAGAAGACTCTTGAGAGTCCCTTGGACTGCAAGGAGATCCAGCTAGTCCATCCTAGAGGAGATCAGTCCTGAGTGTTCATTGGAGGGAATGATGTTGAAGCTGAAACTCCAATACTTTGGCCACCTGATGGGAAGAGCTGACTCATTTGAAAAGACCCTGATGCTGGGAAAGATTGAGGGCAGGAGGAGAAGGGGATGACAGAGGATGAGATGCTGGATGGCATCACCAACTCAATGGACATGGGTTTGGGTGGACTCTGGGAGTTGGTGATGGACAGGGAGGCCTGGCGTGCTGCAGTTCATGGGGTCGCAAAGAGTTGGACACAACTGAGTGACTGAACTGAACTATCCTTCAATATCACACTGCCAAGTAGGGTGGAAGGGCTGAAATGAGAAATAAGGATTGGAGGAGAAACTGAAGGGCTTTTCTGGATGTTTCTTTTTTCTTTCCAAGGTTCCATTCAGATCCCTCTGCACATCCTAGCAACAGAACATCTCCCATCAGATTCTGAGAACATAAGCAAGGGATTGCAAAGTCAGACAACACTGGGATGCCAGCCCAAGGACTGGGTATACCAGGCTGGACAAACACCCAGCTCCAGCAGCAGGCCCTGGCCCAGAACACAAAGGACAAGGGTAAGTCCTTCATCATCAGGCCAGTCTTATCGGTGACACAGGGGCGCCCCTCCCAGCTCAATCCATCATGGAATCTAAGCCTGATCTTCCTGAGCTCAGAGGTTAAAGGTATACTTCAAGGACACAAATGCAAGTTCTCGGGAACACTGCCACGATCGGGGCTGGCTGTGGGTGCCCAGGCTCAGCTCACTTGTCCTTGAGCTGAAAGTAGGTGATTCTTAGTCCTTCACTGCCTTCTGGACACCACTTCCTCCCAGATTCTAACACTGCTCCTGACACACAGTTTGGGCTCATTTTGTGTTTACTGAATGAACAAGTGAATAAATGAACAAGCAAATGAACGACAGACTGGCTCCGGCAATAAAATCAATCTGTTCTGTCCAATTACAAGTGGCTCAACTCTGCTGATTCTTAGCCCCTAAATCAGAGCTCCCAGCCAACCCAGGTTAGTCAGCTGCCAAGAAGTGAAGGTCAGAGTGTTTTCCCTCTACAGTCCTTCCAAGAGTCCACGTTCTGAAAAAAGGGTAGAGCTGGGGATACCCAGGCAGGAGGAGGGTTCTGCCCACCCTTTTCCAGGACTCTGCTTCTGCTCCGCACTACTCTGCCTCTCCTAGCTCAAGGCCCAGGTACCTGAGAAGGGATGTGGAAAGGACCAAGAGAAACACTCAGGCCCATGAGAACCTACAGTGACAAGGGGGTGCCAAAGCGCTTCTCCTTTGCATTTTCTCCAGTCCTAATAACCTTAATTGCTAATAACAGCAGCAACAGTAACAACCACGGCACAGCACCTCCATGGTTTCCGGCATCTTCCTCCGAAAAAGCTTCCAGCACATGATCTCATCGCGCTGCAAATCATCCCAGGAGGGGCTAGAATAATCGCCCCAATCACATGGGTAGAGAAGGTGGGCACCAAGGCGATTCGACATCCATCTGGCTCACGCAGAAATGCATGGAGGGGCCTAGTCGCAGGCGTGGAGTGGGGAGAACTGGGCTTGGCCTCCAACTGCTCCAGTGTTCTTGGACAAGCCTCTAGGTTTCAGTTTTCTCACTTGGGATAAAGGGAAATTGGACCATTTCTCCAGCTCGATCCATCTCAAATGCTCTGGCTCAAAAAAATAAAACCTCCCCAGCCCAAAGCCTGGTGACCAACATCCCTTGTACCAAGGTCAGAAAGCCCCTGAAAGTTTGGATGCCAGCTGTGCCCATCCGAGCATTCCAACAGATATCCTACAAGTGCTTCCCACAAAGAAGGTTGTAGTACAGACAGCGGGGAGGGAACATCAAAAAAATCATCCTAAAGGTCCATGGTACCAGGAGAGCAGGCAGGCAGCAGGCCGCAGCTGAGGCCGGATGCTGCCTCCCTGAGACCTGGGCGCTGGCTCAGACCAAGGACGGGACAGCAGACAGCCCCTCGTCAGCTGCCAGAGCGCCTGACTCTCCACGATGCTGAGAGTCCTCGGCCACGTGCAGACAGCCCTTCCTCCCAATCCACCCATCCTCCCCCACCCTCTCCTCCATCAAAGCTGTTTTCTCTCCTCATCCCAATCCTGTTTGGCAATCACCTCCCCTAAGGATGGGGTGCTGCTGCTGCTAAGTCGCTTCAGTCGTGTTCGATTCTGTGCGGCCCCATAGACAGCAGCCCACTAGGCTCCCCTGTCCCTGGGATTCTCCAGGTCTCCGGACCTGTCAAATTCTGGCCTCCACATTCCCACTAATTCCTTCAGCTCCCAGCAGCCCGTGCCAGATGAGGCTTCAGGTGTGTGTCCCACTGTGGTCTGCCACCAGAGGGGGAGAATTAGATCGCTATTTCCTCCTTTCTTAGTTTCCTCCATTCTCAACTCTGTAGATATGAAGCAGGGCACAGGAATAGTCAACTACAGATGGACAGCACTCTCCTCTCTACCCGTGGGCAACTGCCCTGGCCAGTTACTAGGAAAACTAATGCTGAAATCTCAGCTAGAGTCTGGGCAAGGACCTGGCTAATGTGTCTACCTCCAGGGCTAAAAGCCTGGATTGAGAGAGAGGACAAACCGGCCTAGCAGCTGATGACTCTACCCAAATTTCTCTAAACGCAATCCACTGTTCAGATGGAAATCTCATCTCTCCATGCCACAGCACTGACTGTAGTTCCTGACTTCCAAGGTTTAATAATATTAACGTTAATTTGAATCATATTAACTTGCCTTTTACAGGTCAAAAGAGGTTGCAAACTGGCAAGTTTATATGGTTCGACCTAATAACTCTCTGGGGGAATCACGTTTCTTAGGAAATAAGTAAACTCCCTGAAGTCTTGGATTTCTGTATCTCCAGCCAATCTTTCTTAATTTCTGGTTTAGGACATAACAGAACTCTGGCCTTGGAGGCGCTGAGTATGTACTCAGTTAACTTTCAGGCCAGTGGGGATGGGGAATCTAAGAACTTTGTTCTACTCCCAGACTTGGAGGGTGTGGCTGTCCACAAGGCAGATGCTTTTAGGTCTTCTTACAACTGGTCATCCTGGGACGAAGGATGGAACTTAGCTACAGGATGTTACATTGTGCTAGACTCTATGATAAAACAGCTTGGTTTGGGTGTTGAGTTTTGCCTCTTTGTAGAAAAGGAGCCTTGAATCAGAAATGCCCATTTGTCCAACCTTGGTTTCATTTTATAGTGGGCCCAGAGACGTCACCTGCCTCAGTCAAGGTCACTCAGTAGTCATAAGCCCAGATCACCAGTTTTCTGACTCCCAGTCCCGAGTGCTTCTGGCAGGTCTGGCAACACATAGAACAAACCCATCCTTGTCTGTTCCCTTCCAACTTCCTAGCTGCTGCTCGTTCAGGCTCCTCAAGCAAGGCAGAGGGGAACTTGTGAGGGATCCAGAGTCCTCTCCTACCTGAGAAGGGCCCTGAGTCAGCATACAGGACACCTAAGCCCCTGGGTGCCCAGGGAGAAACGAGAGGAGAGAGGAGAATGCAGGCAGTTCTGGAAACCTGCTCTCTCTCCGAGGTTAGAGCCAGGCTGAAGGTAGCGGTGGAGAGCACGGTGATTTGGGTTAGTGACCATCTCCAGCAGGGGACGGTCCAGACACCCTCGCTTAGCCCACCTAGAAGGCTCAGGGCAGGTACAGCTGGGTTCCCTCAGAGGCAGCTCATTGTAGAATTCAGAAGGGCGGTGAAAGGTTGGCAGAAGTGACTTCTGAACTGTGGTGGGTCCCTCCTCTTACACGGAGGGCCGTTCGCAGACGGCAAGTGGTGATTCTGGAAGCCTCTGCCCCCTGGGCCTCCCTGGCCGGCTGCGGCCCCGCAGGCAAGTGCCTGCGTCCACCTGCTACTCCGGGCTGCCCAAGCTGCTCTCACCTAGAAAGAAGAGCCTGATGCCAAGGTGGTGAGGGGAAAACAAGAACTTCCCGGAGGGTGCTGTGTGCCGGCAAGGGAGCTGAGAGCAGACGTGCTGTTGGTTCAGACGCAGGGGTGAGTGAGGGAATCTAGGAATCCAGGGTCCTCCCTGGTATGTGCTTCTCTCCCTACCTTGGTGTTAGGAAACATTTCAAATCTGAAATGTTGAAAAAAACAGTGCAATAAACAACTCCAGACCCTTCACTTAGATTCACCATTGTTAGCATTTTGTGTGCTCTCTTGATGTATATACACATACAGACACACACAGAGACACACACACAGACACACACACACACACACACACACTTTTGTTTGCTGAACCATTTGAAAACCACCTGCAGACACTGTGCCCTTGAATACTTTTGCATAAATATATTCGCTTATAAAATCATTATCATGGCCATTAGCACACCTTTAAAGATTAACAAAAATTACATGTCATCTAATATCTATATTAAAAATTTCCCAGTTGTCCCAGAATGTCTTTTATGGCCTTTTTATTTTTTTCTCTGACCCAAGATCCAATTAGGTTTATGCACTGCATTTGACTAAAATACCTCTTTAAATCTAAAGAGGTTTCAGCCTCCCTACCCTTCTCTCCAAACACACAGTTTTAATGTTTTTTTTAATAATTCACTTTTTTGAAGTCTCAGTTGTCATGGAGAATGACTCTCATTCTACCCCAGCAATTTTTTTTTTTTTTGGTTGCTAACATCCAGAGATGCCTGCTTTATTCCTTACTAGATTTTACCACATTTCAGGCTGATGACATCAAATAACAGTCTAACTACCAACTAATTTCATACCTCTAAACATCTGATAGATTAGCTTTAAAAAGGTGACCATACTAAGTGCTGGTCAGGATGCAGAACAAATGGAACTATCATGCAGTGTTGGTTCAAAATAGTAGAGCCACTTTGGAAAACCGTCTAACAATTTCTTATAAATTATAAGTCTAAAGAAGTGAAGAATTTTCCCACAAAAACCTGGGTCCAATATTTATAGTGAATTTATCCACAATCTCCAAAAACTTGGAAACAAATAAAATCTCCTTGAACTAGTGAACAGATAAACAAACTGAAACAATGGCCATCTACTCTGTAATACACACTCTTGAGACACAAAAGAACACAGGAGGGTCTGCGCTGTGTCATGCTTAGTGAAGGTCAGAGGCAGAAGATCACAGCCTGCGCAATTCCATCAGCAGGATGTGTGGGAAAGGCAAATACTGTGGTTCAGTGTGTCACGGCACATCAGGGTCTCTTGTAAGATAATAGACCCTGATGCTGGGAAAGACTGAAGGCAGGAGAAGGGGATGACAGAGGATGGCTGGATGGCATTACCGACTCAGTGGATATGGGTCTGAGCAAGCTCTGAGAGATGGTGAAGGACAGGGAAGCCTGGCGTGCTGCAGTCCATGGGGTGGCAAAGAGCTGAGCAACTTAACAACAATCTCACGGTGGCAGTGATTATAGGATGATCACTTTTGTCCGGACTTATAGGACTGCACACCAAAAAGTGTGACTTTTATCACACAGGAACAGTTAAACAGTGAATAAATTTGTTAGATGGGCATGTAAAGAAATAAAAAAGAAGGGCTCTCATTCTAGATTTGTCTCTCATCTCATGATTAGAATCAGGATAAACATTTTGACAAGAATATAGGGGATATGATAGAACTTCTTACAGCAAGACCATCAGGGGGAATTAGGGCCAAGTGTCTCCGCTACTGCTGATGTTTGGTTATTCCGTGGACTTGCCCTATTGTAAAGACAGGTGTTTCCTTTTCTAGGGGGTAACCACGAGGCAACACACTAAGACCAGCCTTTCACCCAGTGGTCTTGGCATCCATTAGTAAGTCTAGCCCAAATCAGCTATTACTTTAGGGCTGCAAACGGGTAAGTTTAAAGTTCTGTCCTCACTTCCACACTTCATTGGCATTTACCTTTACAGAGTTCTCTCCCCCCACTCCTCCCTGCTCCTTTTTAACTTTCAGAATGGACTCAAGGAATCTTTTATTCAGTGTCTTACACTCTATTACATTCCCAGTCCCACACTTGGAATCAGCCATTTCTCCAAGGAGTATTGCTTTCTTTTAATGGAAAGTGGTACTTAGAAATAAAACTCCAAGCACTAGGTGTGTTCGGTGCTACTGCATAGCATTGCTTCTGGACCCTTCCAGGGAACAGACCTAGGAGATTCATAAAAAAATCATAGGGTTTTGCCTCACCTTCCTCTATTTTTGTCTCTCTTCTTCCCGAGTGAAACTCTGATTTCCAGAAATATCAACATAGTTACTTCTTTGAGCTAGCCTACAATAATCAGAAAAGCTTCCATTTTATTACACCAATACCACAGAGTTCTCTGAGATTTTTTTGCAGTTTTTTTTATCCTTAGAATAGGGTCAGGGCACCAAACTAAAAAACTACTAGAATTAACTCTCTTATTTGTAATCAAATTGATATTCAGTTAGGATCTTTATTTCTGTTTCAGGCAGCTTTAGAGTCTGCTTTTTTCTTTCTGATCTAATTTAATTTGTGAATACATAAAATATTTACCTGGTTCAAAATTCAAAACAGTCTAAAAAGGTATCAGTAAAGTTTCATGTCAGTCTCTAGCCTCTCTAACTTGTTTCTATCTACCCCCTACAGGTAACCATTTTAATTAATTAATTTCTGGTTTATCCTTTCTGTGTGTATGTATGTATCAGTTTGCAAAAAAAAAAAAAGCCATATTTCTCCCACTTCCTCAACCCAAAGATGGCATATGATGCACTTTCTTTTGCCTCTTGCTGTTTTTACTTAATAACATATCCTAGGTATCCCTATCAGTTCATAGAGCTCCTACTCATTTTTTTGGCTGCATAGTACTCCATTGTGTCTATTAAAGATGGGCATTGATAGTTTCCAGACTTCCTGGGTGGCACAGTGGTAAAGAATCCACCTGCAATGCAGGAGACATGGAAGACACTATTTAGATCTCTGGGTCATGAAGATCCCCTGGAGTAGGAAATGGCAACCTGCTCCACTATTCTTGCCTGGAAAACCCCACAGACAGAGAAGCCTGGCTACAGTCCATGGGGTCGCAAAGAATCACACACAACTGACTGCACACACAAAGAGACATCGATAAGTCCAGTGATTTCCTTATTATAAATATGCCTTAAATGATTACCTTGTGCACCTGTCTTTCTGTATTTGTGAATGTGCATTTTCTGGATAAATTTCTAGAAACAGGACTGCTGGGTAAATGCATATGTTGTTTTTTTAGATACTGCTTACTTGCTCCCCATAGGAGTTGTACTAGTTTGCACCCCTGAGTGGAGAAGGCAATGGCACCCCACTCCAGTACTCTTGCCTGGAAAATCCCATGGATGGAGGAGACTGGTAGGCTGTAGTCCATGGGGTCGCTAAGAGTCTGACACGACTGAGCGACTTCACTTTCACTTTTCACTTCAATGCACTGGAGAAGGAAATGGCAACCCACTCCAGTGTTCTTGCCTGGAGAATCCCAGGGACGGGGGAGCCTGATGGGCTGCTGTCTCTGGGGTCGCACAGAGTCAGACATGACTGAAGCAACTTAGCAGCAGCAGCACCCGACACTGATTTTGCAGGTGGAAGATCACAGCAGGATACAATGAAGTGTTCTAAGCTGAGAGCTTCCCTGAGCTTATCTGAGAGTCTTTAACCTCCTGGCCAATTAACACATTACCCTAAGCTCCCTCTGCCCCGAGTGATGCAGCTCAAGAAGGCCAAAGCAAAGGAGTCTCACTGATTTCATCCCAGTCCGTCTCCCTGAATTATCCCAAAGATTTTTGTACTTAACTTGGGAAACCAGAGCAGAGAGAAATGATGAGGCTGAAGACTATAGCCAGAGAAGAATTAAGAGTGAAGAGAGTCCAAACAGGGGTTGGGGGAACCGTTGCCCCCAATACCTGTGTGCTCACCTCCCTTTTCTCTCCTTTGGCCTGTCTGATCCACCCCTGTTCCAGCACAAATTGCCTGCACCAGCTCCTCCCCTGGCTGGCANCCATGCCCTCCTCCAGGGGATCTTCCCAACCCAGGAATCAAACCGATGTCTCCTGTGTATCCTGCATTGCAGGTGGATTCTTTACCCACTGAGCCATCAGGGAAGCCCTGCCATCTGCCTGGTCTGGGCTAATTTTGACTTTGCCAGGCCAGGGATGTAAGTCTCTGACCTTGCAAACCACAGATGTTAAACAAGGGAGGTAAAGAGTAGGGTCAAAGTTCTCCCTTTGGGAACTCACCTTCTGCTCCCTCATCTGTTTCTGAGGCTGCTTGTTACAGAATAAAGTTGAAATGCTTAAAATCCTTTGAAATAGGAAGTCTTGGGTGGGGTCTATACCCACCGTTGATCATACACTTTTGAATTTCCACTATGATAAATGTTTTAGTTAGGCTACTGTATTTGAGTCTATGAAAACTTGAGGGGTTAGTATCATTATCTTCATTTTATTGAAGAGGAAAGTGAAGGTCAGAGAGGTTTGTTAACTTGTCCAATGGCACATAGCTGGTAAGTAGCCGTACTTGCTTTCAAGCATGGTTTCCTTACTAGGAAGGAATGCCCATATTTTCTCTTCCAAAGCCTGGGGCCTGTGGCTCCTGGACTTCTGACTGTCCCACCCCCATCCCTCTGCCTCTATGTGCTCTCTCTAAGTATAGAGCTCACAAAACAGTTTATTTCTGGGTCTGGCATCTTGGTGGATAAACTCAACCCCAATGAGGGAGCTGATGCAGTCTCTGCCATCCAGGACGGGCTGGCATGGGCTAGCCATCACACACTGACTATCACACACTAGCTAGCACAGCCACATTTCCAGCTCCCTCTCCGGGATTCCCATTCCTTCCATCCCAGACCATAGCCAGGGATATTTCTCTTAACTTCTCCTGTCACACAGGAACAAAACCTCCTCTGTCTGGGCAAAAAAAGTTACCCTGATTTTCATAACCGCTCTCTCAATTCAAACTCATCGCATCCCCTGCATTGTGAAAACTGGTATTTTGCAAGAGGTTTCTGCCTCTTCTGGATGCCTATGAGCAACAAAACTTTTGCTAAATATTCATTTTTCTTAAACTCGCAGTCTTTTAGAATGCCCTGGAGCTAGTCAAGTCAAATGTTCTGGTTTAAGATTGAAGAAACAAAGGTGGATAAGACTGGCCCTGGCTCTTGAGGGGCCAGGAGTCTGTCAAAAGTTCCTCATAGCACCCATTTGTGTAAGTGCTTCACCTAGCCCTGACAAATACTTTAGTAGTTACATTGGATGTCTTCATATTAAGAAACTTGACCCACTGATTCAAGATAGAGTCTGTAGTGGTCATTTGAATCTTTGTCTGCTTCTGGTAACAGCAGCTATTTACTCCAGGATCTAGGGCCCTTGTATGTAGAAAAATCCTCTAATAGGGTGACGTGTTCAAAATGAGAGCTTCAGATTTGATACCTACATCTGCAAAATTTCAGGTCCCTTTGCTCTGGTGGGTAAAATCACCCCACAGCTGATTCCTTGAGTGGTGGCACTTGGATTTTTTATCTTTTCTTTGAAAAATCACTGCTGAAGGAATCATCACAATACAGTAGTGCAATTATCCTCCCATTAAAAATAAAATACAATTTAAAAAAATGTATGCTTCCTCTTGCTGAAATCTTGCAGTTTGGGAAGAATAATTGGCCCTACTCCTGACTTCAAACCAGGGGATGAAACTCAATTCTGGAACTTTGGTCAAAATCCCTTCCAGTAGAATTCACGCAAGTAGTGTTAACACCTGGACGTGTGGGGCCGTCTTGGCAATGCCTCCTGGAGAGCCAGCGTTGAAAGTTCAGCTGCAAGTGGCCGAGGAACCCGTCCTGACAGTGAGATTTCTGTAGGCAGCCAGGCCTGATATACTCATGGATTTTGCTCAGGCCAAGTTTAGTTAGGTTTCTTTTCATTGCAATGGAAAAAATCCAGACTAATATTGGATTGAGGCCCATATCATTTACCAAAAAAAAAAAAAAAAAAGTTGCCTTTTTCTACTGGCCTGAGGGAACAGGAGCAAATTCTTCTCCCCCCTACACCTCCTGCTATACAACATTGGCCTTTTCTTACTTCCTTTCCCCTTTCAGGTTACCCCAGAGTTTGGTTTAATCCGATTTCATCAGGATAAGCGTGTTAGTGTGTGTAGATGATGGAGGAATGAGCAAGTTTCCAGACAGTGTTGTCCTGGTGGGGCAGGTGAGGCCATGGGGGGGACACAGAAGGAAAGCCCTCGGTTCAGGGTGGTTCCCGCTGCACGGAGTCACAGAAACAGCCCTCAGGATGGCAGGCCACTAAGCTCGGGCAAGGGAGCAGCGGGCCCTCAGTGGGCAATTACACAGCCTCCTGAGATGTCCACCCTGCACCTTCTGACTCCTGATTCTGAGATCACTGTCCTCTTCACTTCAAAACTCCACAGTACCCCGAGGTCTTTTTTCTATCCTTTTCTGTCCAAGACCCTGCTGTTCAGAGAATCAGCTGGGGGTGATTTTACNCAAAAAAAAAAAAAAAAAGTTGCCTTTTTCTACTGGCCTGAGGGAACAGGAGCAAATTCTTCTCCCCCCTACACCTCCTGCTATACAACATTGGCCTTTTCTTACTTCCTTTCCCCTTTCAGGTTACCCCAGAGTTTGGTTTAATCCGATTTCATCAGGATAAGCGTGTTAGTGTGTGTAGATGATGGAGGAATGAGCAAGTTTCCAGACAGTGTTGTCCTGGTGGGGCAGGTGAGGCCATGGGGGGGACACAGAAGGAAAGCCCTCGGTTCAGGGTGGTTCCCGCTGCACGGAGTCACAGAAACAGCCCTCAGGATGGCAGGCCACTAAGCTCGGGCAAGGGAGCAGCGGGCCCTCAGTGGGCAATTACACAGCCTCCTGAGATGTCCACCCTGCACCTTCTGACTCCTGATTCTGAGATCACTGTCCTCTTCACTTCAAAACTCCACAGTACCCCGAGGTCTTTTTTCTATCCTTTTCTGTCCAAGACCCTGCTGTTCAGAGAATCAGCTGGGGGTGATTTTACCCACCAGAGCAAAGGGACCTGAAAATTTGTGGCTATGTGTATCAAATCTAAAGCTCACATTTTGGACACATTGCCCTATCAGGGGATTTCTCTACGTACAAAATACTGTTCTAGTGCATCAGACCAACAGCCCTCCTTGGGGTGTTGCAGATGGATTTGTCAGGTGCTTCTCTGTTTGGTCCACTCCTCTGTCCCCTTGGCTCCTGTACCCATCTTGGCTTCTGGCCAGATTCAATTTCTGAATTACCATCGAGAGAAGTAGGACTTGTGTTAATTATCTGCACAATATTCGTCCCCTCTGGCCTGTGCTGAGATGAAAGGAAGAACATCCTCGCTAGAAATGCCTGAGGGAGGGAAGCTGAAGAAAGTTCCAACCAAGGACTAATGAGGGAGCCATGCCCAACAGGCTCCTGGGAGCTCTTTCCAGTCCCACAGGGAACCAGTGTCTCTCTGCCTCCAGCTTGGCTGTGGCTTAGTCCACAGGTACTTCCCCAAGCCTGGATGCTACCTTGGCCGGGTTCTTTCCTTATCTGAGCTGATCTCCCAATGGCCAGCACCCTCACGGACTCCAGGTAAACGTCCCCCCTCACTGCCCACTGCTGTTCCCTATCAGGCTGATTGGACACCCAGCGCCGTCTATTTTCACTTGGGCCCCTGTTCTTTTGGTCCCAGGCTGCCTGAGGTTTTCTCCAGGCCCAGTTTGTGNAGCCATGGGGTCACACAGTACAGAACATGACTGAGTTACTGAGCATGTGTGCACCCATAATAAAATGAGATGTGAGTGACACAGAGTGTCTGGAATGGTCTCTGATTTGTTGTTGCTTGAATCAGAAGGGAAGAGCTGAGGGTATTCCGAGGACGGTGCGATGCCTGGTGGGAGTGTTAGGGGACGTCTGTCTGGGTTGATGCAGGTCTTGAAGCTTTGGAGGGTATGGACCAAGTGGGTCTGAAATTATAGCGAGTAGCTGGAACTCAGGGAGACCTGAACTTTGGGGAAATCATCCTCCTGAGGAATATTCAAGTTGAGGTCGGCCTAACTGAAGCCAGAGGTTCTTATCAGGGGCAGTGGAAGATGAGAGAATGTGACACTTTCTCTAACTTTGGGCAAGATCAAGAACTCATTTGTCAAAATAAGTAACATTTATTGCTAAAGTCTTTTATATACATCAACTCATTTAAGCCCTAAAACAATGCTATGCAATCAGCATTTAGATTACCCCTGATTTTTAAAGATGAGGAAGCTGAGGCTCAGAGAGTTGAAGACCCCAAAGCTATGTCAGGATTTGGAGCTGTGTGTCCTCAGAATACTTGTCTCACCGTATCCTGCTGCCCACCCCACCCCTGGTCCTCCTTCCTGTGGGTCCTGGTGACTCACCCTCTTTCTTGGCAGACCCTGTGGTATTTTGATAACTCGGTGAATGAAGTCATCCTGATGTTGCCACACCTCATGGCCCCACGTCCGCGCGCTCCTCAGGCCTCTTGGTTGCTGGAGCAGGAACTCTGCAGCTAATGCTGCCTGTTTTTTTTTGTTTGTTTGTTTTGGGTTTTGGTTTAAGTTTCTTCTTTGAAAGAACGAGGACCAGGTTTCCCAAGGGCTGAGCCAAAGCCATTTAAGTAATATGCTCAGTTACATAAATAAGCTTTTTTTTTTTTTTTTTTTTTATCAAGAACAGGCGTTCTTGTCTCAGGTGAGCTCCCCATGCTGACAGCACTTGGAGCAGACTCTGTCCTCCCTTTTCACTTGAAGACTTAAGCCCGATGTGCCAGAAGCCTGCTCACTACGCCAAAGCCTTTACCTTCCCAGGGCTCCCCTCCTGGCCCTTGTAAACATGATATATTGGTTGTCAGTGTCTATCTCCCAGGACGCCCAGGGTGTTCTGTGCTTAGCCGCTCAGTTGTGTCCGACTCTTTCTGACCCCATAGACTGTAGCCCGCCAGGCTCCTCTGTCCATGGGGATTTTCCAGGCAAGAATACTGGAGTGGGTTGCCATGCCCTCCTCCAGGGGATCTTCCCAACCCAGGGATCAAACCCAGCTCTCCTGCACTGCAGGTGGATTCTTTACCATCTGAGCCACCAGGGAAGGTGCTTCTTGTAGTGGGATGTGGAGGGAAGTAATAGGGAGGCAGTCAGAGGGGGCTAATGCAAGCTAAGTGAATTCTGTGGGCTAGGCGCTGTGCCTTCTATGTATTTCAAAGTTGAATTACAGGGGTAGATTATCAGTACTATTGGCTTCATTTTGCAGTTGAGAAAACGGATGCTCAAGGAAGCTGCAGAGAAGTCCACCAAAGGTCGAACCAGGTTTCTCTTGATTCTGAAGCTGTTTATCCTTCGTGTCAGACCTCATTCAGCTGGAATTTTATCCTGTAGGCAGTGGGGAATCACTGAAGGTGCCCAGCAGGAAACCAAGAGGCTACAGGAGTATTTTAGGCAGGTTAATCTGACAGCAGGGAGTGGGATGGATGGGAGAGAAGTGAGGCCAAAGCTGTGAGGACAGGTTAGGAGGCTTCTGCCACAGAGTCGCCTTGAGATACCTCCAGAGGGACAGCAGAAGCAGACGGGATACTGAGAAGGAGAGGAGCAGCTCTGCACAGCTGAGAGGGCCCTGATATGATGGAGAAACCCTTCCTTCATTCTGATCAGGTAGAGTCTCGCTGGCTCTTGGTGGCCAGTGCCGGGGGTGAGACTCGGTGGTCACTTCTGCTCAAGTCAGTTCATCCAGGAGCAGAGGCACCTGTGAGCTGAGAAGGCACCTTGGTCTGCTCCTTGGCAGGGCTGGGCCGGGTTGGCTGCTCTTCCTGGGCCAGGCCTAGACCTTTGAAACTTCTATTATCTAGCCCAGGAGATGCCATCATGTACGCTCAGTAAATCACATTTGGAGTGGTGAGCTCAGAAGTGTCTCTGACACAGAATGAACAACACTGTTTATAAGCAACTCACCCCCTCAGCTAGGGGAGGCAAATGGGTCCAATGACTGCTTCTTTACTGTTGGGGAAGCCAAGCCTCAGAGCTTATGTGACTTTCCCACGGTCACCTGTGGAGACAAGGCAGAGTTATGATTCAGATGTGCGGTGCTCAGCTTTGACCTGAAGTCTTGCTGGCTCCCCACCTCTTCTCTCCGTGGTGTCGAACAAACAGGTGAAATTAGTGGTAAGCCTTCCAGGATGGTGGTTTATGGTTTGCAAACCTGCTTCCCATTCATTATCTCATTTGATCCTCACAGCAACGAGGTATTATTATTCTCATTTCACAGAGGAAGAAACCGAAGCTCAGAGAATTGAGGGCTTTGCTCATTCCACTGTGAATGACAGAGCTGGAATTCAAAATGAGATTTTCTGACTTGAAGTCCTCAGCTCTCTCTCAGAGCCATGAGCATAAGGGGGAAAATAAAAAAGAAAAACAGGGCATCAAAGAGGAAAAACAGAAGACTCAGAGGAGGCAGGACAGTGAACACAGTGTAGCTGGTTCTGGAGGCCTTCAGGTTCAACATAATAAAACGCTTCTGGGCAGAAAAGATTGTTCATTGTAGGTGTGAGTACCAGGGGAAATCATCTATCCGCTTGGGGAGTGAGCCTGGCTCTTCCTAGAGGCTGATGAGTGGAAGAAATGACCTCTGAAAAGCCTCCCCCTTCCTATCCACAGATCTTGTGAAGAGAAAGAGCAAAAATGGACATGTCAGCATTTTTCTGTTAGGTTCCCAGTGAATTAGGCTGAGTGGATGGATGGGTGGATGAGACTTAGGAAAACCGTACATCTGCTGAGCAACACACCACACAGGCCTCCTCACAAGTTCTGAACAACTCTCCCTGCTCCTCTGTCCTTTAACCCATCTACGTAATATCAGGCTATAAATGACAACTCTTCCAGCCAAGGAGGAAAAATAGGGGCAGCATTAAGAGAGAAGCTGAGCAGTAACTTGCTTTGTCCGGAGGAGCGGAAGAATAGATGGAATGGAATCTCCCCACCTCCCCTCATTTGCTGAAGCCCCGCTCTGGACTAAGGATTGCTTCCTGCCCAGTGTCCCGTGAGGTGACCCATACGGCGTTTGTGGTTGGGCTCAGAGAGGTAAGGAACCTGCAAGGGTCCAAGGAACCAAGAGCTCTGCTGGTTGGTGCAGGGTCTTGTTCTTTGCGCTCCTATCAGAGAAGCACTGCAGTGGACCCCTCTCAGGCCAGGCAGGGGAAAGGCCAAAGGGCTGCAGATGGTCCCTCAGGACTGGGCCTTTGCTCGCTGCTCAGGCTCAACCACCACTTACCAAGCTGAACCAGTAACTCTGGCCTGAAGGCTGCACTGCATTCTCGTTACAGAGAAGTCCCGGGCCTGTGTCCCAGTTCTAGCTATCACTGATGAGGCCTAGTATTTAACACAGCATTTGTAGGTAGCAGGCACTCAGTAAAGAACTGATGGAGTGAGGAATGAATGAAGCAGTTAGCTGTGACCTTGATTTCCACATCTGCAAAAGGGGCACGATAATGCTCTCACTGCCTCTCACCCCAAGCCATCCCCTGAAGCTCGGGAAGTGGATGGGCGGCTGTTCCTGCACAGTAGGGTCTGGGTGCACGTCAGTGATTGACGTTTGAGCCTCCCCACCTCAGGTCATGTTACTGCCGGCTTGGTGGTTAGAAGCAGCTCTATCCCCAGGCTCCTGGAAGACCTGACCCATGGCAGAGTCTCTCTGAATTAACCTGTAGTTTCCTTCTCCCCTAAAGAGCTTANGTCAGTGATTGACGTTTGAGCCTCCCCACCTCAGGTCATGTTACTGCCGGCTTGGTGGTTAGAAGCAGCTCTATCCCCAGGCTCCTGGAAGACCTGACCCATGGCAGAGTCTCTCTGAATTAACCTGTAGTTTCCTTCTCCCCTAAAGAGCTTACCTGTAGGGGTTCTGCCTCTGGGAGGACGCGTCAGTGTGCTTGGAGGCCTTTTCGCTGCCCTCTCGGTCCAGGACCTAGTGCGGGAAGGAGAGGAAGCAGCTTGCTTATAAACTCACCCTAGCCGAGCCTCTTTAGGAGACACTGACGAGCCTTCAAGACTAACCACCAGCGCTGAAAGTGCCTGTAGGAGACCCCTACCTTTGAGCTGAACATAGTCGCTAGAGGGAAGGTGGCAGGGATTTGGGGTGGGGGGAGCTAAGGAGCGGGAGGGATGAAGCCTGAAGGAGAATGGGATGAGAGAAGGAAGGGGGAGGAATAAAAGAGGCAGCAGAATCTGAGAGACAGAGAAGGAGAGGCAGAAAGGGAGTGGAGAGATGGGGGTAACATGAAGAGACGCAGAGAAGAGCTGCTGGAGAGAGGTGAGAAAGGGAGAGCTGGAGAGACCGATCCCTCGGTCTCTGGGAATGGAAAGAAACCTCAGCAGCGCTCCGATGCTGGGAACGTGTGCCAGCTTGGTGGAGGCAGTGCTGGGGGACGACAGAGGCTGCCTGGGGTGCGGATAGGCTGGGACGAGGCCCAGTGTGGGGTCTGGCCACCTGCTAAAAGCCCTTGCTAATTGCTTCTCTGCTACAGTGATGACCAACACAGCGAGCAGCCACTCCAGACCACAGACTCCCTCCCCACATCTTCATGGGGAGCCAGGCCTGGTGTTACCCTAACCCCAAGGCAGTACTAGTGTCCCAGCCAGCCTGCCTTCGGCCTTGGCTGGGGGTAGGGCAGCGCTTCTTGGTGATGGCGGTGGCGTGTGTGCTTCTAGATGGGTGGGACTGTGGTATAACACAGTGAAAGAGCGCAGCCTCAGAGACACAGAGGAGAAATCTGCTTCCGTAGCTTCAAGCCCCTCACCGGCCAAGGCCATGGATGCAAGAGGTGAGTTGAAATAGTGGCCTGGAAGCCCCGATGTGGAATGAGTCTGGGGCAGGCCAGCTGGGCTGAAGCTGCCTGTGAGTGGCTATGCTGGTGGGACGAGGAGGGCCCCACGTAGGGAGTCCTGCAGGGCTAGAGGGGCTGCTGAAGCACGGAGAAGGGATGGTCTCAGAGGTCTGGGGAATCCACTGCTCTTGGCTGTAAAACCTGCACCATGTGAATGTCACGTGAAGCCACACTTGCTTTCACGAGTGCTCCTGCCCTGTGGGCTGTGGGGTGGGCTGGGGCTCCTCGGGGTGAGAGGTGGGTGGGGTCTGAGAAGGGTGGCTGTTGGCTCTGAACCTGCTCTGTGGTTTGTTTGGGGCGATGGTGGAGGGTGGGCATCCACCCCAGGGGCCCAGAAGCCCGGAGCTCACCTTTCTCATCCCTGCCCTTTCCCGTACAGATGCTGGGAGGAGAGATTGGGCAAGGAGAGAGAGGGAAAGTGGCCTGTCCCCCACTGCTGTGTGAGCACAGGAGGAGAGAGATAAATTAGCCTTGTCACGCTTTCCCCAGGCTCCACAAGAGCAGAATAGTTCCCGGCCCCTGTGGGAAGATCAGCCATTATTTATGAGCCCCTCTGAAGGGGGCACCGTGGGAATATCCATCCTCGCTCCAAGCTGGGGGGCGGAGGAGCTGGGGGGCACACTGGCGTCTGCCTTCTTAAAGGCATAGGAGACCCTCGCTGGAAGCCAGGGCCCAGCCCAGACCGGAAGCGGGGCAGCTTCCAGTTAAAGCAGAGAGCTGCAACTGAGCCCTGGAGCACGAGACCCTGCCACGGGCAGAGGGTAAGAAGCACTCACGTGAGTGATGGAAGGGGCGTTGGGGTTTCCACACCGGCACCCCGAGGTGAAGAGCTCACCGGGCTCTGCTAGTGTTGGCCCCAAACACAGCCTGCGGGATGGACGGACGTTCACTGGACCAACGGATGCAAAGCAAAGACTGAAGGTTGGGAGTCTGGGCAACGGGTAGAGGCCTTAGTACAACAGGAGGATGGAAATCACATTTTTCTAAGGTTTGGGGCCAGGAAACACCACACGATAGCCCTGTCTTTCTCCTCGTTGAAGAGAATGACTGAGGGTCCAAGACTCCAATGAAAGGAGCCCGAGCAGCAAAGGGAGAGGCTGGGGAGCTAATGGAGGTGTGGAGGCGGTGGTTGGAGAGCTGGAGAGGGAAAGGAAGAGAGAGAGACTGAAGCAGCAACCAAACAGTAGGAACTTGGGGAAAAGTGCAGGCCGGGGTCCACGGCGTGGGGGGCAGCAACGCCTGGAGATAGTCTGGGGAAGAGACAGGGCACCCGGCTGCTGCTGCGAGGCAAGGAGACAGGCGGAAAGGCAGGAGCAGCGGGAGGGAAAGGCGGGCAGGGCCAGGTGGAGGGCAGCTGGAGAAGGGGCTTGAGGGCCAGGGAGCGGGGTCTCTGCCTCAGGGAAGGGGCAGGGGGACGACCCACCCGGGGGGGCAGGAGCCGGCAGAGGAGGGCCTGCTGGGTTTTTTTTTTTTTCTCCCCCCTCTCTTTCATTTCAATTGCTATCAATAATCCGTTCCCAAGGAGCTGCCCTGACAGCAATTAACAAAGCATTTATGCTCCAGAGAGAAGCTGAAATCATTTCCTCCCGCCTCCCTGCGCTCCCTGGGCAACGGGCCCTAGCACTGAGATCCCCAGTGGCGTGAGGTCCAACCCAGGACATGCCGGGGAAGGGATGGACAGGGGCCAGGGAGGATCCTCCACTCCTCCCCAGAGGGGGGATGTCTGAATGCTTTATACCAGGGTCTGGGTGTGGGGGTGTCGTGGGAGATGGGAGGTGCAGAAGCAGGGGATTTTAAAGATGGCACATTTGATAAGACCTTTCCTGATGGCCAATCAGTCCTCAGCGGATGGTAGAGGGAGGCCGGCTGCCTCTTCAGCCTGGTGGCCGGAGGTGACACCTCTCTCTCTTTGCTAAAGTACCAAGAATCTAGGCAGTTAGAACACTGTGAGGAGTGTTTTCCAGAGCTGATTTCAGTTTAGTCGACCTTCACTGAGCTTCTGTTGTGTGCCAGGACTTCTGACAGGTGGAGGGGGTATTTGAGAAAGAGTAAGAGGGTCCCTGTTCTCTAGGAGCTGATCATCTGATGGGCAAGAGGCACAGTGAACGACTCAAAGAATTGCGATACCAGGCAGGTAGTGTCCGGAGGCACTGGGGACACCAGGAATCAGCAGAGGAGAGGGAAAGAGAAGGCAGGGCAGGGCAGGTTCTTCCAACGACAGGGCAGGTCGTTGGAAGGAGCTCTTTCCCAGGAAGGGGAGTGGGGCCACTGCTGCTGTGGAGCGGGGACGATCATTGCTCCGTCGCCTCCTCACCTCCGTGAGTCAGGCTTTGTGTCAGGCACTTCACATCCATTGCCTTCTACTTGGCGCCTCACAGGGTACCCTATAAGGAGGCAGATGTCTTAACAGACTAGGAAACCAAAGATTACTGAGGTCACAGAGCTTGCTGGAGGACGCACAGCTGGTAAGCAATGGAGCCAGGTTGAAAGATCTCAGTCTGCTCCTGCTCTTTCTGTTTTGCTTCCCATCAGTAATGTTTAATTTCAGAGCTTGCTTACTCAGCAATTTCATGTCTAGGGACTTTTTCTTACAGACGTCCTTGCGCATGAGCACAATGACCTTGTATACAGAGTTGTTCACGGTAGCATCCTTTTTCATAGCAAAGGATTAGAAATGACCTACTGTCCATCATAGGGGACTAGTTAAATGGATTTGCAGACAATGGAGTACTCTGCAACCATCAAGAGAAGTGGAAAACACTTTATGTATAGATATGGAATAATTTCAAGAACACCCTGTTTAGTGAAAAAAAATACAAGCACAGAGCAATGTATTTAATTGTTTAAAAAGGACGGGGGGGGAATATTTATACATAATTAATTTTTGGCTCAATATATACATGGAAGGAGATATGGAAAACAGTAACGTTGCTTCTGGGAAGAGTAACATGTTTGGGGATCAACAGTGGATGGTATATTTTCACGGTATACTCTTTTGTAACATGTATGTTTTGGACTGTTTCGATATATTCCCTGCTACAAATAAAGAAATAAAAATTAATGTCCTGGTCTAAGTGATGCGCGTCTTACTGAGCAGGAAAGTGGAGATGGCAGTTTCTGGAAGAAGTGGATAATAGTTTTGGAGAGGTTGTTGATACTGGCTTTAGAAAAACCTGGATTTGAATCTGCATGCTGACACTTTTAAGGTCCAAGTCGTCAGACAAGTCATGCCACCTCATTGAGCCCCAACGGACACGTGTGTAACCAGGGACTCTCCCTCTGCACGTGGAGGATGGTCCTCGTCTGCGCTGAGTGCTCAGACAGCTGCATCCGTGACCACTGTGGGCCCTGGAGAAGCCATGAGAAGGGGCGCCTGGGCGCTGCTCATGGCTGGTCAGGAGCACTCCCTGATTCTTGATGCCTTTCTGACTCAGGGCATCCCTGGCAAATCCGTGCGCCCTCTTGCCTGAAACTGCTGGGCCCCACAAAGAATCTCTGTTTGGCCAGAAACCCTGAGGGCAATCCCAGCCCTGCTGCTCTGACCTGAAGGTTGTCTCTGTCTTCTTTTTTGCAAGGAGTGTTCAGTTGTCCTCAAAGATTTCCTCTCCGGCCCAAAGGCTATGCTTCTCTGGAGGCTGTAATTTGTTGAGCCCATATGAGGCGAGGAGAGGCAGAAGGCNAGAAACCCTGAGGGCAATCCCAGCCCTGCTGCTCTGACCTGAAGGTTGTCTCTGTCTTCTTTTTTGCAAGGAGTGTTCAGTTGTCCTCAAAGATTTCCTCTCCGGCCCAAAGGCTATGCTTCTCTGGAGGCTGTAATTTGTTGAGCCCATATGAGGCGAGGAGAGGCAGAAGGCCGTCAGGAGATGTGGCAGACTGGAGTCAGAGGATCTCAGTCCAAACTGTGAGCTACAGTTCCTTCAGTCCAACTCCCTAAGCCTCAGTTTCCTTCTCTGTAGAGTGGGGATGTGTCCTGTGATGATCAAATATGTGGTAAAACCACTGTGTCATATCAAATGTGTGGTGAAAGCAGTGTGTTAGCGTGGAAGCAGGAAAGCTGCCTGAAGCATGCTTTCTTTTTCTGAGGATGGTTGTGATATAGACAGTTGCAGAGGCTGGTAAATGGGCCTCAAGTCAGGTCAAACCAAAACAGTATCAGCAAGGGTTTCAAAGGAGCACGATGAGGCCGTGCCAGTTCTGCTCCTGCTGCTGGGGAGGGGCTTGTGTGGGGGCAGGTGAGTGCTGGGTAGAGAAGAGGGGGTGAGTGGACTGGCTGAAGAGACTGTTCTGGGGTTTTTCTCCACTCACTCAACAATCAGGAGTGGGTATCTCTTTATTGGTTCTGTTGGGAGGTTCTAAGACCCGGGTGGTCCCATCCTTGAGAAACACTCAGGCAGATGGGGGGGCAGTCATTCAGTCACTCAATGAACACTTACTGNGGTGGGGGTGGGGGGGACGGGCCTGCAGGCAGGCGGGACAGAAGGATGTTTAGGAACCGACTCACCGAGGCTCATCCGGCCTGCATTTTAATGAGGTTCTCATTAAAGATGCTGTGTGCTGTGGAGAAAGTTATACAGCAGAGGATTCCTTACAACCAGACTTTTCCTGGCTTTCTCCTGAATTTCTCCTTTTCCAGGGAGACTGGCCCCACCAGTTGGCACCTGCCCACTGTCTTGCCGTTCTTCTCTCTGCTTCCCTCCCGGCTCCTCCTGCGGCATACCGCAGCACAGGGCAGACGGAGTGGTCCTCGGCCCCTTGAAGCCCTTGGGAGTGGGAGCAGACGGGCCAGCCCACAGCAAGCTGGACCAGCAAACAGCAGCATCCAGGTCTCCGCCTCTGATGTCAGAAGCCTTGGTTGCCCCATGAGAAGAGTAGTCTGGACCCATTTCTGGCCCTTTGCCCTCAGGCAGCCCTTGCTTTTCTTCAGGTTGCAGTCTCAGAAAGCAGGGATCAGAGATCTGAGGCTGTTGTCCTGGATTTTTCAGTCTCCCCTTGGGAAAGGTGATGGTGTGGCCCAGGGCAATGCTATCTGTGGGCTCTTATCTAAACCAGACAGGCTGGGGCTGGCACCCGGAGCTGTGCGAGGAGGCGGGGCTGGGCACTCACAGCAGTTTGTCTCCATCACTGCCCTGTGCATTCTCCCTGGAAGAAGACGTGTTACTATAGTCTACTTTTTGATCCTGGGTCTTCGTGTCATTACTGCTTGGAGAATGTGGCCTCCTTTGTACTTTTCCGCCTTCTCAGGCTGGAGAGTTCCAGGGCGTGAACATGTCCTCAGTTTGGAGCCCGCTAAGGGGTCCTCACTTTCCCCCTATATCCCGCCTAATGGGCATGGAGGGTGCAGTTGGGGATGGGGGTTGAGCATGGCTTTGAATGATTAGGAAATTTGCCTCCTGCTGGGAATCCTGGGTTGACAGGAAGATGGAGAGAGCCTGGAGCCAATTCATCAGCTTCTTCCTCCAAAAACCTCCAAGGAAACCTCCAAAGCACTTTATGAGGAAGATCTCCATGTCCTCCTGTGATGTCCGGGAAACCAGAGGGCAAAATCACTCTTTTCCTCTATCAGAGTTGGAAACCTTTAAAGAAACCAGGCATGTTAGCCAGACACATACATCTGGAAGTAACAAAGTCAGAGTTCAAATACAGAACCCTTTTGTCTCCAGTCCTCAGCTTGACCCCCTTGGTCCTATTAGGTGGGATTTTAACAGGTCAAAAAAGGAGCTCGTTGGCCTCAGTAAGAGCTACTGAAACAGCTTACCAGCCCTTGGCGGTTTTATGCAGTCAGTTCACCCGCTTGCTCTTGCTAATGGATCATTCTGTCTGGCTGTATAGGGAGACACGCCAGACACGGGGCTTCATGCATACAGAAGAGACCTCTGGTCTGACTGAAAGCAAGTTGCCAAACACTGCAAAGGGAGATAAGGAAATAGGGTAAAAGAAGACGGGGGGGTGAGTGGCAGTCAAGAAATGCTGTGCAAGGGCGAAGGGTGGGCTGCAGGGGGAAGGCTCCTGGGCCAAAGCTCCTGCTGAGCCCAAGAGTCCGATCATGCAGCAGGCTGGCCAGCCAGAGCAGCAGGCTGACAGAGGGGGGCCCAGAGCGGGGAGACAGAGGGGCCAACCTAGGGCGGACGCCAGAACTGGCTGAAGAGGGCACGGAGGGCTGGGAGGGAAGAGGCCAAGTTGTCCTTGGTCACCCTGTCTCCAGCTTCTGAGAGGGAAGCTTTTACGAGTGTTGCTGAGAAGGGGAGAAGTAAATTGTTACTGAGGAGAATGGGGACAGGCGGTGCGGAGAGACAGAGTCAGGGAGGAGAGCTGGGATGCCTGGCAGGTGCAGGGCAGCTGCAAGAGGTGTGCACCCCCCTCTCCTGGGCACCCCCCTCCAGGTCTGATGCAGCCAAGGCTCCCCTGGGGGGGTGGGGGACAGCCCTGCTTTCCTTTCCTCGTGGTGTGCCTGCCTGCCCAGGAGGAAAAGGAGTAAAGATGCTGCAGCCGATCACCTCCAGCTGTGACCTCCTCTCTCCCACTCTCTCAGATAAGCACAGCGCACCCCATCTCCTTGTCACCTCACTTCCTACAACAAAAGTTGGCTTCACTCTGTTTTACTTTCCTGGGATTAGAGGCGACAGAGAACTTGTTAAGTGCTCATAATTCCTCTGGGGGGCTGGTGTGTTTTGTGAGCTGAACTTATTGTTATATTACATTAAAAAAAGGGGGGGGAGGTTTAAGCTTGCCTCTGTTGATATCTTTAAAATTGATGGCAGTACATAAAAGCTTCATCCAAATTAACAGATATATCTTTGGGTGCTAAGAGTTCACGTGAGAGAGGCCCTGGAGAGCAGAAAAGGGCAGAGAGGAGATCAGGGCCCAGAATCAGTGCTGGGACTCAGATGGGCACAGAGAGAGGTGTCTTGTCTGACGCCTGCCAAGTGGGGCCTTGGACGTGCAGTCGGAGGAAGGAGGGCATTCAAGGGGCTGGTGTGGTCCCCTTGCTCACCCGTGTCTCAGCCACATCTGGGCGGACGAGACACGTGTGTTTCCTGAGGACATCCCACAGAGTGAGACAATCTGGCTGGAAAGCCTCAGTGCAGATGGGAGAATTCCAAGGGGTAGTGCTCCTTGCCTCCCTGCAGAGCGGGATGAGCAGTTTCATGCTCAGTAGCTAGAAGGGTGGGGCAAAGCGCCTACAGTTTGAATTCTTATGAATCTTATTCCTATCAGTGATATTGTAAATGATTAATAAGGCATTTGAATTGGAGGCATTGTTCAGTGGTGATGAGGAAGGGAGGGAGGGAAAAGATGAGTATTTATTGAGTGCTGGTGTGTCAGGCGTTCTGCTTGGAGTTTTCACTCCCCCTAGCTCTGTAGTTTAACCTAGGCAGCTGCAGTCCCTGGTAGTTCAGACAGTAAGGAATCTGCCTGCAATGTGGGAGACCTGGGTTCAGTCCCTGGGTGAGGAAGTTCCCCTGGAGAAGGGATGAACGGCAACCCACTCCAGTGTTCTTGCCTGGAGAGTCCCATGGACAGCGGAGCCTGGTGGGCTACAGTTCATGGGGTCACAAAGAGTGACACACACGCACACACACACACTTCATGGAGTCACAAAGACTCACACACACACACAAACACACACACACACACACACACTGCTGCAGTCTAAAGTTAACTCCTTGCTGTCCACAGCTTTCTCCTGTCTCAGGTCCACATTCCCTCTGAGTTTCCATCCTCGTCCCCAGGGGCTGTCTTGGAGCTGCTGTATCAAGGAACAGTGGACCATCATCACCTCAGCACTGCAGGCCAGGGGAGCCCGCTGTCCCCTGGAGACTCGTGGAACAGGCTTGGAAGAGGAGAGGGAGGGGCGGGAGACCGGCCGCTCCTCTTCACCTTCTCCCAGCAGCCCGGTGACCTTTGCCCCTGGCAGGCCCTCTGGGGAGGACCCTGGGCTAGAGGCACAGCTGGTCTGCACTCTCTCTTCTGCTGCTGATCGCACTTTGGGGGCCCTGGGCTGGTTCGGGCTCATTCCTCACCGGCTTTTCCTCTTCAGGCTTCAGTTCCTCCTTGGTGGGCGCTCAGGAGCTCTTTCTCAAGGTCTCTAACAACGCTGACCTTCCAGAGTTGACTTTGCTGTAGAAAGTGAGATCCACGAGCAGGGACTCTGCCAGCCTCGTACACAGTTGTGTCAGAGCTGCTGCCTAGCAGACACTCAAAAAACGGTTGTCGCCTAAGCCTCCTCTCCTTCCTTTCCCAGGAAGCCCTTGGGCTGGTCCTGGGGGGGCGCAGGCAGAGGCGCAGGTCCGTCTGGTCCTGCCCAGCATCCTGGCGTGCGGGCCTCCCGGGCTCAGTAACCTGCCGGGGAAACAGCAGCTGGCGCCTCGGTGGAGAATAGTGCACGGAAGGAGAGGCGCTTCTTGGCAAACTCCGCTCGTGGCCACTCTCGGCTTTGCCCTGCAGAGTACACTGTAGTCACAGGAGGCTAAGGTGTGGGGAGAGGGCAGCAGGCAGCCTGGGTGAAGAAGCAGGGAGGTAAGAGAGAAGGCTGAAAGGGACTGGAGGAGGCCTGGCACACTGAGTGGGAGTTTCAAGTTGTCACCAACAGGTGTTTCCCCTAACCCCACAAACCCTTCAGAGACGGCTGGGCTGGGGTGGAGGAAACCTCTCCCAGAGGCTCAGTTAACCAGTTGGAGAGCGACCACTGTTTCCTGCCCAGGTCATCTTTGCGAAGTGCCTTGTGAGCACCGTGGGCAGGAAGAGTCCTCCAGAGGTCATCTAAGTCATCCCTCTGCCGCAGACACCCTGGGTGCCTCCTGACTGGCCAAGTGGTCAGAAAGGGAGATCAGTGTCCCCTGGGTCATTGAATCTTTCTGCTTCCCTGGCAAACACTTCCTCTCCCCACATCACCCCTTTCCAGCCAACTCAGCACTTGAGCAAGGTTGCAGGCCCNCCCTGGGTGCCTCCTGACTGGCCAAGTGGTCAGAAAGGGAGATCAGTGTCCCCTGGGTCATTGAATCTTTCTGCTTCCCTGGCAAACACTTCCTCTCCCCACATCACCCCTTTCCAGCCAACTCAGCACTTGAGCAAGGTTGCAGGCCCATCCCACCGTGGAGGGGTGAGCATGCCCTACAGCTCCAGGTGGCACGGGCTCCTCACTCCGAGGGGAAGACCTGCGGTCTGGGCCCCAGGCTGCAGCGCCAATAGCCCTTGGGACTCAGGGCCCGCACCGTGGCAGAGGCTGGAACCCTGGTAGCTTCTCGCTGATGGCAAGCTCTCCTCTTCCCCAACAGACCTAGATCGAGCCCTCCCGTAGGTGNCCATCCCACCGTGGAGGGGTGAGCATGCCCTACAGCTCCAGGTGGCACGGGCTCCTCACTCCGAGGGGAAGGCCTGCGGTCTGGGCCCCAGGCTGCAGTGCCAATAGCCCTTGGGACTCAGGGCCCGCACCGTGGCAGAGGCTGGAACCTTGGTAGCTTCTCGCTGATGGCAAGCTCTCCTCTTCCCCAACAGACCTAGATCGAGCCCTCCCGTAGGTGGGAAGAAAAATGTGGCTGCCATTCTACACGATCTGTTGGCATTGTCGCCTACGAAGGAAAATAAGTGCAGATATTCTTCTCCCAACGTGTTACCCATTTCACACCAGAGTTTGAGGAACTAATTCCGGATCTTACAATTTCCCTGTTAGCCTCCTCCACCTGTGGTCTCCCAGGTCCCCCAGCTCATCCAGCTCAGAGGAATTCCAGGTCCGGAGGCTCTTCTCAGAAGCTGGAGGTGAGGGCTGGGTGCTTCCAGCATGTTAGCCGTTGGAGCAGCCCCCAAGGGTGCTGCAGGTTGGGAGCCGCTCTCTGCCTCTTTGGAATCTTTCCTTGGGTTCCAGAAGGACGATGCTGTCATTTTCATTAGTTCTGGCTTGTTGCTGAACACTGCTTCTTTTGGGGGCTCCCTCCCCACTCCTCCTCTTCTCAGTGATCAGCAGCAGGGCCTGGAAGGCCGTCCTGCCAACAGACGGTGAAAGGCAGAGCAGGCGGCCATGCCTGCAAAAGGACGGGCGATTAAAACAAAATGATTCATCTTGGGAATAAGTGCCATTCGTGTTCCATTTACTGAAATTGGGGCTGGGCTCCAAACAGACTCCGAGGGCCCTGAGGAGAGATGGGAGTCTGAGCCATTGACCGTTAAGTAATGAGCTCCACTGAGTGTTCCCTGAGGACTCGGTGCAGAGGGGGTCTGGTTGGCAGGGCAGGCGGGAGAGCCCAAGACTGAGCAGGGCTGGCTTGAGGTTGCACAGCTCAGTCAGGGCACAGGGCAGAGTGAGCAGTGCCTCTGTGGGGGCCTGGGAGGGTCTGGAGGTCCTGGGCAGCGTGATTATTGGAGACCTCTGGAAACGGTCAGGCTGGGGCCACCTAACCCTCTGCTTCGTCATCAGTGCTTCAGGAATCCACAGGGCTATTTAAAGAGCCTTTGCTGAGTGTGCCAGGCATTGAAGAGCTGGAGATTAATAACGCACGGATCTTGTCCTCAAGGAATTTATAGTCCAGGGGCAGGCGGGCGGGCGGGCGTTCAGCAGGTCAACAGAGAAAAGCAGTGTGATGGAGACAAATGGAGGATGTCGTGGGGCCCGAAATGGGGAGATGCCAGTCTTATCCGGTGGGGTGGGCCAAGTCAGGAGAGGCACCAGGTGGCTCTNAAAGAGCCTTTGCTGAGTGTGCCAGGCATTGAAGAGCTGGAGATTAATAACGCACGGATCTTGTCCTCAAGTAATTTATAGTCCAGGGGCAGGCGGGCGGGCGGGCGTTCAGCAGGTCAACAGAGAAAAGCACTGTGATGGAGACAAATGGAGGACGTCGTGGGGCCCGAAGTGGGGAGATGCCAGTCTTATCCGGTGGGGTGGGCCAAGTCAGGAGAGGCACAACGTGACTCTAGCTGTATTCTGAAGATGACTGAGTGTTCTCCAAGTGGGCTGCTGTGGGAGAGGGGGGCGGTGTGGACAGCAAGATTGCGTGAGAAATCAATCCAGCTAGAGAGATGAGCTTCAGGAAGGTCCATGTCTAAAAGCCTGTTTGAAAAGTGCTGGAATGTGAACATTCTAACCAGGGCGCAGTGTGGGGAGGTGGGAAGCTTGGGCTTGAATCTGGGAAGGCCGCACCGCGGAGCCTGGGCTGGCCTGAGTCATGGAAAGGGTTCAATCTGGTATGTGCCGAGGTTAGGTTTGCACTTCCAGCCACCCTGGGTTTTTTCAATCTTTTCTCATCCAAGCCCATTATGTTCTAAAAAAGAATCTGAAACACATATGTCAAACTAACCCACGTGTCATGCATGTATGTTAGCATTTATTGAAAAGGGCAGTGGGTACGTGAGTATATGTTACTTTATTTTCTGCACTTTTCTTTGAGGTTGTTTTTGACCAGACGGGGTCTTCGTTGCTGTGTGTGGGCATCTCTAGTTACAGTTCACATTTAGCTGCTCTATGGCACGTGGAATGTGGGATCTTAGTTCTCCAACCAGGGATCGAACCCAAGCCCCTGCATTGGAAGATGGATTCTTAACTGGACCACCAAAGAAGTCCCTTCTTTGAATTTAACATTTTCAAAACTAATACTGAATTTTTGTGTATTCTTGTGACAGAGTGGGCTTCCCTGGTAGCTCAGCTGGTAAAGAATCCACCTACAATGAAGGAGACCCTGGTTTGATACCTGGGTTAGGAAGATCCTCTGGAGAATGGATGGGCTACCCACTCCAGTATTCTTGGGCTTCCCTGCTATAGAATTTGCCTGCAATGTGGGAGACCTGGGTTCGACCCCTTGGTTGGGAAAGACCCCCTGGAGGAGAGCATGGCAACCCACTCTAGTGTTCTTGCCTGGAGCATTCCCATGGACAGAGGAGCCTAGGGGGCTACATACAGTCCATGGGGTCACAAAGAGACAGACAGGACTAAGTGGCTAAGCACAGCGCAGCACATGATGGAATGTGTGCAGTACTGGAGGGTGAAAGTGAACTATCTATGCTGTCATGACAAAATATCTGACGTTTTAAGTTGCAAAACAGGATGTGAATATATGATTTCATTTTTTAAAAATGAAGTCGTTTTAGTTAATGTAAACGCTTTTTTTTTTTTTTTTTTGCCACATGGCCTGTGGGATCTTAGTTCCACGACCAGGGAGCAAACCCACACTCACAGGAATGAGAGCTGGAGTCTTAACCACTAGACCACCAGGCAATTCCCTGACTGTTTTTGTAAGAACTACAGCAAGAAATAAATAAACAAAGTGGATCCGGAAGGAAACTATCAAACTCTAAACAATGGCGATGTCACCTGGGAGGAGTGGGATTTGGATACAGAATTTTCATTTTCTGTTTTCTGCCTTTTAGAGTCACTTGATCTTTACAATGAGACTGCATTATTTTCACACAAAAACCTCCTTTTTAAACTGCTACCTTTTTATTTTGATGCAATTTCAAACCCAGAGACAAGTTGCAAGAATAGTGAAGGATCGAGGAGGAGGAAAGGGCAGGCGCCTTTTTTTTTTTTCCCTCTGCATTCCTTAGTCTTAGTCACATACAGCGTATTTTTTCTTTAAGCCTGGAACTGATGATTACACAACAGACAACTTAGTTTAAACTCTGTACTAGAGATTATATGACAACAATGTATCCTGCTTAAGAACAGTTTCTCCTTCTTGAAAACCTTCTGACTAATCCTGTTATCTTAAAATGTAAATGGTGGGAGTGGGCCTGGAAAACTTTTACAACCTTCAGACATTCTTTTGATTTATTGTAATAACCAATTAAAGAAGTATATAACTCCCTTGCTTAGACTAGCGAGGGGGCACTCTCTGTGCCCCTTCTGACATCTGTGTGAGAAGCGTTCTCTGTCCCTTTTCACAGCTTCATAAAACTCTGCTGCACACGCACACACAAACACAAAGAATAGTAAAGGAGTTCAACTACACTTCAGTTAAAAAAAACAAAAGAGTGGTAAGGAATTCATTATACTTCTTGCCCAGACTCGTTGCTGGCTTCCATTTTGCCGCACACAACACATATCTGCGGAAAGATTGCTTCCATTCTGCAAACTCCAACAGCTACTTTTTTTCCCTGACGACTCCTTTTCGGCCCTAACCGTCTAGCTCTCTCTCCTGCTTCTGAGGCTCTGTCGCTGTCCCTTTCTGCCAGGCCTGCGGCCCCTCGGCCCGAATCTCCTCTGCTCCGCCTCGTTCTCCGCTTTTCCTCTTGTGTTCTCCTTCTTAGGGCCCTCCTTTCCAGTACCCCTTAAACACTCGAGTTTCTCCGAGTTCCAGCCTAGACCCACAACGTGCTGAGTGTATTTTCTCCTTGGGAAAACTCACCCAATTTTATCTACTAAAACGACGGTCTCCAATCTGATGAAGCCCACCGCATGTCTGCAACCATCATCTCTCCGTCTAGGTTCAGAGACCCGTATTCAAGTACCTGTTACACACATATAACTTTAGATGGTCTGCAAACACTCTGAAAGCAACACTCCAAACGCAACATTCTCCTCTGTGTGTCCTCCATCTCAGGTAATAGCACCACCATCTTTCACTTTGACAACTGTAATCAACTCCTAATTGGTCTCCCAGACTACAGTCTTCCTCCAGATAACCCCCTCTGTCAAAGTGACAATCCTTAGGTGCAAATCTTTCTGTGTCTTGCCCTGAGAAAGCTTGTCAGTGGTTTTCACCGTGGGCAGGTTCAAGCTCCTTAACCTTGGCCCCTGTGACTCTGCCCAGCGTCTCCAGGGCATCTTATATCCCTGCCTGCAGGGTGAGCCTCCCTGCGTCTGCTCACGTTGTTTTCCTGGCAGGGACCTCCTCCCCCTTTTCTTTCCTTGGCTAACCCATCCTTCAACACTGAGCTCAATGGCGTCTCCTATGGAGAAGGCAATGGCAACCCACTCCAGTACTCTTGCCTAGAAAATCTCATGGACCGAAAAGCCTGGTAGGCTACAGTCCATGGGGTGGCAAAGAGTCGGACACGACTGAGCGACTTCATTCATTCACTCATAGGCTAGGAAAAGTGTCTCTTTCCTGTGTAATTGCAATCCTTTTCTCTCTTGCATCTATCCATCTACCAAGTGACCTTTTTGCTCTGGGCAAATGACACACACAATTAATATCTAAATATTTGTTTGAGGTCCAGACATTGAAGGTAACAGAATTAGACCTGGAAGAGAAGACCCTGGCCACAGCAGGCCCGGGTGCAGCACCTTCCCTGCCCAGCCAGGGCTGGCTGCTGACAATGGTGTAACCGGAAGGGAATCTGTGTGTGGCGCCCAATATGGGAAAAGAGATCCCATGTCCTCTCTGTGAGAGTCAGTCATTTTTTTTTGCCTCTGTCACCTTCCCCAGTGTTTGTGTTCAGTCGTTCAGTCGTGTCCAACTCTTTGCGACCCCATGAACGGTAGCCCGCCAGGCTCCTCTGCCCATGCAATTTTCCAGGCAAGAACACTGGAGTGGGTTGCCATTTCCTTCTCTAGGGGATCCTTCTGACCCAGGGATTGAACCCATGTCTCCCGCGTCTCCTGTAGAGTCTGTCCTTGACAGACAGATTCTTTACCACAAAGCCACCTGGGAAGCATCACCTTCCCCAGTGACCTAACCCTTATTATCACAGAAGTCATAGTGTTACTGATAAAACTGCTNCCCCTGCCTCCACAGGCTGACCCAGGGACACCAGAACCCCAGACTCCCTCTACCTGAGAGGAAAGGGGTGGGCAGTGAGGGAGGCACGGAGGACCCCACCCACCGAAACCCAGGGCCACTGCATTTAGGAAGCAGGAGGCGGAGAGCTGAGATGGCTCACTAGGAACAGAAGGCATTTATTAGTAGCTACTGAAGCCGCCTCCCCTCCCACCCTGGCCTCTCCCAAGTGACCGTGGTCATGGCATCTCTGTAGAGTTTGTTCTCTGGGGCCAGGAAGCCCTGCACCTGGCAATTCTTGACAGCCCTCCTGTCTCCCTAGCATGGGGGCTTCTGGAGGAGTTAGCCCTGTCCTTGACTCCTGGTCCCTTGTCTTAGTGACTATAGTTCCTTGAGAGTTGTGGAGGCTCTGAAGGCATTTTTGCATAAAATGTTAAAATCCAGCAGGCACGCCACCCTCGTCCTGCAGTTAAGCTTTAGTTCTGGCTGCCCTGCGCTGCCCAGACTTCAGGCACGGGGACCCCTCTGGGCACTCAGAGTAGCCCTGCCCCCTGGAGATGTCAATGTATTGATACTGAGCAAGCAGGCAGAAGGCGGCAGAAGAGTGCCCCACAGCCAGCCCCCGGGCTGTGCACTCAAGGGCTGGGGCCTGAGCGGGGCAGGGTCGCTGGATGGGGGTGACGGGGTCAGAGCTCCAGCCTGGCCCAGGCCCACCAGCTCTGGTAAGAGGAAGGCCGCCACACTCTGGGGGCCACAGTCCCGAACAACCCCCTGGGACACAGGCTGACACGTGTGGAGGTGGGCAAGGTCAATGAGACGTAAGACTGGCAAGGAACAGACGGTTGCCACAACCATGATCCCTCCACTCCTCGAGTCTGAACTTTCTGTGTCTCTCCGTGCCTGCAGGGCCTGTCACTCCCAGGACGTGTTTGCCAAGATCTGCCTGGCTTTCTGCCTCCAGGGAGTCCCGGGTTCCAGGGCTCAACCCCTCCGCCCTCTTCCTGTCGGCAGCCCCTTCCCTCCCGCTGTCTTGGCCCTCAGCGAGGCATCAGGGCCCAGGCCCTCCACCTCCCCACCCCGGGCTAGGCCCCCAGGAAGAGAAGACAGCGCCCACCTCTTCCTTCTGGCTCTTGGGCGACAGCAGAGCTGGAAGCCCACCCAGGAAAACAGAGAAGACTGAGTCTTGGGAGTTGCCACCCCCCACAGCTTAGCAAGGCAGCTTTGAGACTGTGATAATTTTAGGACACTCCAGTAGGAGGCTGAGAGCTGCTTATGAGGAGGGCAGTGTCTCAGAAGAAGAAGCACAGTATGGGAAAGGGAGATGACTCAGGAGACCAGGCTCAATCCTAAGCAGTAGTGTGATCAGGCAGGTTGCTGTATGTTCTTCCCAAACATCATATATGCACCCACACATCCCGTAGAGGAAAGCCTCATTCTCAGGGATCTTTATGGCAGGAACTGGGAGCAATGGATAAGTTTCTTCTTTTGACGGCTCTTTGAAGTGTCTGCTTTGGATGCTGGGGTCTTGGTTTCTGCTGGATTTGACCTCCCTTGTTTTACACACGTGGATTCCCTGCTTCCTTCGGGCCAGAGGGGCCTTTGTGACTGACAGTCCTGACTGAGAGCAGGAAGTGAGCTGCTCAGAGACCAGGCAGGTGGAAGAGCATGGTGGACAGCCTAGCCTCCTCTTCCTTTCGGAGCCTCTGCAGAGTCTGTCTGGGGGAAGGCTGAGCAAACTGAGGTCAGCAGCTGTGAGCAGATGGAGTCCTCAGGCCTGACCTGAAGCTCACACCTAGTGGCGCAGAGGTAGTTCAAGGCGGGCTCCATGTGTGTGCCCAGAGTGGCTGAGAAACTGGGGGACTGTTAACAGAATCTCTAATTTCTGAAGACGCTGTACTGTGAGATACTGCAGACTCTAACATTCAGGCTGTTCTAGGTGATTCTCTAGGGTACTTTGGCTCCCTTGGGGCACCTTGGAGCCCTTCCGCCCAGCTCCCCAGTATTGGTTTCCCAAGGCTGGTTGATCACACACTTGAAGCTAAAAGAACAAGCTTACTCTTCCCCAGGTCTGGGGGACAAAAGTCAGACATCAGGGTGTCCGCAGGGTGGGCTCCTTCCGGAGGCTGAAGGAGACCCATTCTGTGCCTCACTCCTGCCTTCTGGTTGCTGCTGGCAACCTCTGGCATTTAGGGGCTTGTAGGTGCACCAGCCAAGTCTCAGCCTTCATCTCCTCCATGTGTGTTCTCTGTGTGTCTTCTCTCCATTTCATAAAGATTTCTATCACTGGATGTAGAGCCTACCCTGAGTCCAAGATGACTTCACCTTGAGATTCTTGACTAATTATACCTGCAGAGACCTTATTTCCAAATAAAGTCACAGTCTAAGATTTTCGAGTGGTCATGAATGTTGGGGAGACACTCTTCAACCCGCAGCATGCCTTATTTGCACCCTTACACCAGAGCCTGGAAGGACCCGAGAGGACATCCACAGGTTTGTTCTCCACCTGCTTGTTGGGGTGTCCCAGGTCAGGGTGGTCAGAGGACACTGGGGCCCGAAGCTGAGACACACCTTCCCCACCTCCTTAGCATNCATGCCTTATTTGCACCCTTACACCAGAGCCTGGAAGGACCCGAGAGGACATCCACAGGTTTGTTCTCCACCTGCTTGTTGGGGTGTCCCAGGTCAGGGTGGTCAGAGGACACTGGGGCCCGAAGCTGAGACACACCTTCCCCACCTCCTTAGCATCCTGAACCTCCCAGAAAGTTGCAAAGTAAAAGCTGTTGAACCCCATCCCCATCTTGGGCGGGAATATTCTTCCTGCATCCAAAAGAAAGACAAATGTCCGGAATAGTTCCTTGGAAAATAAAACTGTACCTTGAACTGCCTCTTGTGAACTAGACTAGCATCTTTCTCAAGCCTTCCTTAATCTGTCTTGCAGCAGCCTAGCCATGTCTCCCCTTGGTTTGTCCTTGAGGTTGGTGTAGAACAGCAACTCTGCTCATGCTCAGGTAGCATTTATCATGTCTTTCCCTGTTTCGGTGGAGGATATTTTCACCTGGAGAGGATTACATCAGAGGCATTCAGATGAAACAACCCACCTAAACTCACAGATTTTGACTTTTCTCTGTGAGCCATCTCAGCTGACTGTTATTTTTGCATGCTTCCTTTTGTCCCTCCCACCCCAGGGTTGGTAACCAAACCTTGGCAACAAGCTGAGCTGCAACTATTTGCTTCAAACCAATTAGCCACCCCCACCCACCCCCACTCTACACAATTGCTCTCTAGTGAAAGAGAAAGCTGGGAAGACAAGTGTGAGATAGAACGGCCGTCAGTCACCCTGATGCTCTAGAATCTGTAGTCATTACCGTGATAAATTGCTTTGGAATTCCCATCATGACTAGTGCTGCACAAAGGAAAATTCATATCTAGACACGAGGCCCCGATGCGTTCATCTCCGTTCAGCATTTTAAGGAGAAAAAAAGGCCAGTGTCAGAGTATTAGGCTCTCTTCTATGGTACGAGGGCGCCTTCTATTGAGGTCAGGGGAAGGGTAAACTAGCCCGGGCGTTGGGCAGCTCTCACTCCAGTCTTACTATTAATCTTCTTATTAATCTTACAAACTCCAGAGAGTTTGGGAGTCTGGTGATAAGAGCAGACCCTGCTCAGGCAGAGCCGAGGGTGGGTGAAAACAGAAGAGACGGGAGCAGGGCCTGGGAAAAGGAAGAGTGAGGGGCCGCGTGCCGCACCGAAGACCAGTGAGCAGGCTGAGTGAGGACCTAGCGCCCAGCTGCCCTTTCCAGAACTATGAATTTTACCTGCAAATAAGCCAAGGAACTACCATTGTTTTGTGCTTTATACCCTATCTGAGTCAATCCCTGAACCCCACCGTGAGGGAACTGTAGGGATGAATATTTTACTGATTGGAGAAATGAAGCTCAGAGAGTGAAGTTCCTAGAGTGTGAATTTGAACTCATGTTTGTCTCACGTCTAAAGTCAGTAAGTCCTCACCAGCACCTTGCAGTCTGGTCTCTTTTTCTCTGTTTAAGGGGCAAGCCGAGGAACTCTGGAACTGTGAGGGAGACAGGAGGCTGTGCAAGCGGCACACCGGCGTCACTGCCACGGGGCAGCGGTTCCGTTTGCTGATGCAGAAGAGGCAGCTCCCGGTGACTGGGCCTGGGTACCACGGCTGAGAGGCCTGGCTAAGTCCCCAGGATGAGAAACTCGCAGACACCAGAAATGTAGGTGTTATCAAGAAAATAACAGGTGGTGACAGACTGGCTCAGGGTCTGTCTCATTCACGGAACTCTCTGCCCAAACTCCCCAGACGGGACTTTTTACTTTTCTTAAATAACGTTATTTTTACCCTTGAGAAGCACAGTTAATTATGTCCCTTAAGTCACTGGCCTGTTCTCAGCCTGCACTTTATTGAATTTTATTATTTCCGACCCTCACTCCTGTTAACTTCTTCACACAGACATTCACCTCGGTGGGCATGTATCTTTCCAGTCTGCCTTTCATATGCTGATAGAGATATATGTGTTCTTGCAAAACAGATGCATGCTGTTATTGTGTGTGTTTTCAATTTGCATCATTATTTTGTGCTGTAACCTCACAGTGCTTTGTTCACTCAATGGTAGTGATTTAAAAGCTATGCATGTTGTAGTGTGTACTTTTTATGGCATAATAGTCCGTCACGTGTACACACCACGGTTGCTATCCAGCTCCCAAGCACTAGCAGCAGGGCTGCAATCTCTGCGCATCTCTGTCAGTTTGGGGCGGTGTTTCTCCCCCACAGTGGGAATAGGGAGGCTAGGCCACAGGGTGCATAGATCCCCAGTCATCACAATCTCTCTCTGCACCACCTCCCTGTAGCCCATAATCTTAATTACGTTCTGTTTGTCAATTGCGAATTGTATCCTCCCCTGTACCTGTCTTGTTTCTTTAGTGAAATCATTTCTTGAGGTTAGAGATCACGTTTCATTTTTCTATTCTTCTCATTTTGTATTTCATTTTCATTTTTGTATTCTTCTCTGGTAGTTCAGCTGGTAAAGAATCTGCCTACAATGCAGGGGACCCCGGTTTGATTTCTGGATTGGGAAGATCCCCTGGAGAAGGGATAGGCTACCCACTCCAGTATTTTTGCCTGGAGAATCCCCATGGACAGAGGAGCCTGGCAGGTTACAGCCCATGGGTTTGCAAAAAGTCAGCCACAACTGAGCGACTAAGCATAGCAATATACATTTTATGTATCAGTTCAGTTCAGCTCAGTTCAGTCGCTCAGTCATGTCCGACTCTTTGCGACCCCATGAATCGCAGCACGCCAGGCCTCCCTGTCCATCACCATCTCCCGGAGTTCACTCAGACTCACGCCCATCGAGTCAGTGATGCCATCCAGCCATCTCATCCTCTGCCGTCTCCTTCTCCTCCTACCCCCAATCCCTCCCAGCATCAGAGTCTTTTCCAATGAGTCAGCTCTTCGCATGAGGTGGCCAAAGTACTGGAGTTTCAGCTTTAGCATCATTCCTTCCAAAGAAATCCCAGGGCCGATCTCCTTCAGAATGGACTGGTTGGGTCTCCTTGCAGTCCAAGGGACTCTCAAGAGTCTTCTCCAATACCACAGTTCAAAAGCATCAATTCTTCGGCGCTCAGCCTTCCTCACAGTCCAACTCTCACATCCATACATGACTACTGGAAAAACCATAGCATTGACTAGACGGACCTTAGTCGGCAAAGTAATGTCTCTGCTTCTGAATATGCTATCTAGGTTGGTCACAACTTTTCTTCCAAGGAGTAAGCGTCTTTTGATTTCATGGCTGCAGTCACCATCTGCAGTGATTTTGGAGCCCAGAAAAATAAAGTCTGACACTGTTTCCACTGTTTCCATAGTTGGTACTTAACAAAACATTTAAGACATTAAATTGAAAACATTAAAATAGACTGAATGAACACCGTCTTTCCCACTGGGGCATGACTTTCTTGAGAGCAAGGTTAACAGTGCTTCATTCATCTCAACCAAGTTCAGTATCTGTGTCCTTGTAAGCTGTCTTAGATCTGACACATGACACTGAATGTGGAAAAATCACACAGTGAATTGAGTTAGGAATTAGGAGACTTGAGTACCATTTGATGAGTTTTAGGACCTTGAATAGATACATTTCTCCTCTGAGCCTCTGTTTCCCTGCACGTTGGGAGGGGCTTAGTGGCGTCTTTCTCTCGCCCTTGGGTCTGGAATGATGAGCCGTGTTGCTGGTGATGTTACCTCTCCACCTCCCATTTGAGGAAGCTGCTAGCGGAGGAGAGACGGGGAAGGCGAGGCTGGGACCTACCTGTCCCCTTTGGCCCCTCCTCTATTCCCCGTCTCCCTATGCAATTTCAATTTATCCATTTCTAGAATGTTTGTCACTGAAGACATAGGGTCCCCGAGAGGGATTAGGGCTCCCTTGGGAAGATCCAGATGGTGAATGAACCGAGAAAGAGAAGAGATAAATAAAGACTAAAGGCCTGCAATAGTAATTGGGCACCAACTGGAATTTAAAGGAGGCAGCATTCATGGCCACCAGGCTGGAGCACAGAACAAATAGGACAAAAGTGTAGCCCATGGTCAGTCACCTCTGAAATGTGGGCACCAGGACTGATCCGGGGGATCCTACCATGCAGACACCTGTTCAAGCATGGGTTAAGGTCTAACGGAGGAAAGCCAAGTGGATTCAGGCTACACTGAGAAAATTCAATGGGACATCAGGGGCAAGTGCAAAAGTGAATGGGTTTCCAACTAGAATGCAAGAAAAACTTCTGCGAGGTGTTTCCAAACTATTTAAAAATTACTCTCAGGAAAGGTCAGCAGTTCTGGGTAACTGGGGGCGGGGGGAAAGTGGGAGAAGAGTATACCAGTTTGGGAGTCTATGGTAGCCTGTTTGGCTTAGCGCTGACAGATGGTGAGATCTCCATGGCGACAGGCTGGTTAGGACTATGGATGATCGGGGTTAAAGGGAGATCTTTTCAGGGCTCTAGGAGACCATGGAGGAAGACCCCAGCCTCCTTAAAGCCTAAGCCTGGCACTGGCATAGCATCACTTCCGCAATTCAGATGTGCAACACACTCAAAGGCCAGCCCAGATGCAATTGGAATAGAAATAGACCCACTTCTTCCTGGTGGAAAGTCCAAAAAGCTCTTGGTCGTTTTCACTCTCCTGCACGTACCTCCCGCTCAGTGCCTCCCTCTCCCTCTCCTCTCTTGTCTGCTCCTCTGTTGCCTCCTGAATTCCTCTCACCTGCCTTGAGCGCAGACTGCTCCCTCTGGCCTCTGTCTCTTCACGGTAGTTAGCACCCTCCAGGGCTACTCCCCTTCCCCTGTCTCCCATCTCAGCTTCGCTACTCACTCTTTCACAGGGCCATCTGGATCCTCTTCTGCTGTGAACTTCACCTTGGGTAATCCTTTCCCTTCCTCTTCCCACGTGAAATTGAACTTTTCCTCAGACAGAACCAAATCTTTACAGGCGGTTTTCAATGACAGCTGCTGTTTCTCTCATGAAGGGGGCTCAGGTCNGCTGTGAACTTCACCTTGGGTAATCCTTTCTCTTCCTCTTCCCACGTGAAATTGAACTTTTCCTCAGACAGAACCAAATCTTTACAGGCGGTTTTCAATGACAGCTGCTGTTTCTCTCATGAAGGGGGCTCAGGTCCCTTGCTTCCTATCATGACTTCCAGACTCTGCACAAGACAGTGCAGAATGGAAATGAAATTATCTCGTGAAAGTCTCTCAGTCCAAGTGGAGGCTGAGGATACAGATACCATTAATCAGTCAAAACCATTTCCTGACGGGAATGCCCAGTCCAGTGGGGAACCAACAATTTAGTGGATAATCAGCTTACAGTGTGTAACCAGTGGGTATAAACAAAGTGAAGGTAAGCTCCTTGAGGTCAGGGATCAAGTCTCATTAATTCATGCCTTGGATCCCAACTCAGTGCCCACCAAATATAAGTGCAGTAGTGAATACATGAATTAGCAAATGAATCATTTCATGCTTATGGATATAACATTACCTCTAGAAAGCCAGTCTCTCTTGGATTAACTGGAACTCACATGAGTCATGTAGAAGTCTCTGGAGGATCAAGAATTAGGACACTTCTTTAAAATTTTTTGCCATCTGGCCATCTGCTTATCCTGGCTTCTCCCCATCTTGACCGATGATGATCATGACTCCAGGGCTTTCCAAATGACCTTAGTATCTGACTCACAATCCTCTTCCACACTATACGCCCTCTGCTCTCAATCTNGTCATGTAGAAGTCTCTGGAGGATCAAGAATTAGGACACTTCTTTAAAATTTTTTGCCATCTGGCCATCTGCTTATCCTGGCTTCTCCCCATCTTGACCGATGATGATCATGACTCCAGGGCTTTCCAAATGACCTTAGTATCTGACTCACAATCCTCTTCCACACTATACGCCCTCTGCTCTCAATCTCAGCAATTCGATATCTGTGTAGAGTTGTTACTTTTCTAGTCCTCTGGTCTAATAACTCTTGACTTCGGTCCACTTTTTTGTTTTGGTTGCCAGCTCAGCTTTCCAGCCTAATCTTTCAAGATTACTTTTTACACCTTATACTGTCAGCCTAGGGGCCATGTCCCCCCAGAAGACTGTCCATGNTCTTCCACACTATACGCCCTCTGCTCTCAATCTTAGCAGTTTGATATCTGTGTAGAGTTGTTACTTTTCTAGCCCTCTGGTCTAATAACTCTTGACTTCGGTCCACTTTTTTGTTTTGGTTGCCGGCTCAGCTTTCCAGCCTAATCTTTCAAGATTACTTTTTACACCTTATACTGTCAGCCTAGGGGCCATGTCCCCCCAGAAGACTGTCCATGTTGAATGGGCACCATCCGCATGTATCAGCATTCCACCCACACTTCACAGGCAAGCTTAAACACTGTCTCCTTCACAGGACTTGTGCTGATTCACGCAACCAGATGTGATCTCCTCTTTCCTGAAACTTGCAGAGTCTTGGTTGTCCTTCTCTTATGGAGTCTCTCGCAGTCTGCTATTTTAGTCCACTCAGGTTGCTACAACAGAAATTCCATAGTGTGGATGACTTAAATAACTAAATTTATTTCTCACAGGTCTGGAGACTGGGAAGTCCAAAATCACGGTGTTGGCAGATTTTGTGTGTGGTAAGAGTCTACTTCCTGATTCACAGGTGGAACTCTTTAGCTGTAAACCTCACACAACAGAAGGCGGGCATGGGAGCTGTCTTGGGTCTCTTCTATGAGGGCACTAATCTCATTTGGTGCATAACCTCTGGCCTTCTAGTACTGTTATGCATGTCTTTGCCTCATCTTCCCTAGTTTGATGTAAATTTTCATGGAGAAGAGGCTGTACCTCACCCATCTTCTTGTCCCTTCATAACAGCACCCAGCAAAGAAGAGAAGACAGATGTTATTTTGTCTTCACANCATAACCTCTGGCCTTCTAGTACTGTTATGCATGTCTTTGCCTCATCTTCCCTAGTTTGATGTAAATTTTCATGGAGAGGAGGCTGTACCTCACCTATCTTCTTGTCCCTTCATAACAGCACCCAGCAAAGAAGAGAAGACAGATGTTATTTTGTCTTCACAGTATCCCATCTTTTAAGGGATCCTCCGTCTGTGTCTATATGATCAAAGTGGGACTGTTAATTATGGTGCTCCACAAAGTTGGGCGGAAGATACAGGCTAACCAATGAAAAGACTCCATTTCCAGCCTTAGAGATGGCACGTGACCTAAGAACCAAAGAGCCTCCCTTGAGATTTGCTACATGTCCGTGTGGAGAAAGGCCTTTCTTCTTCTAAGACCAGAAGCTGTGGGGAAGATGCAGATTGGTCTTTCTGCGGCATCTCTCTGGCCTACATGGAGGAAGCCACAGGAGCAAAGGATGCCTGCCTCAAGAGAAACAGAGACACAAACAGTAATAGCCGGCATGTTTGGAGCTGCGTTGACACCAGACACTATTCCAAGCACGTTTGTGTGGATGATCTCATTTGCTTTTCACAAGAGCCGTGAGGCAGATACTATTATTACATCCATTTTACAGACGAGGAAACGAGGGTAGTGAGAAGTTAAGCAACTTGTTTTCAGTCTACCAGCTAGTTAGATAGTGGGGCCAGGATTTGAATCCAGTCTGTGGGACCCCTAAACGGTCATGCTATGCCATTACATATGAGCCAGGACAAACAGAAATGGGAGACAGATTTATTCACTTATGAGCAAGTGCAAAGGAGAGCTGACAGCATCGTTTGTGCCTGGAGCCAGCTGACTCATGTGCTTTTTAGTTAAATAAGCCAGTGCATTCCCTTTTTGCTTAAAATAGTTTCTGTATCAGTCACTTGCAATCTCCTGGGTTCACAGAGGAACGTATCTTAGGGCAACACTTCCCGGTTTGCATCCAGGCACTACCCCCTCAACACTTGGACAAATTGCTTGACCTCTCAGGGCCCTGGAGCTAAATGACCCAGACTCTCAGGGCTGAGGGGACTGTGACTGGAGATTAGATTACTTGTAAATACACTTAACACTCTCCTAACATAATATAAGTACTCGATAATTGTTAGATCTCCTTTCTTCCCCTTTCCCTTA
>SJYA01002152.1:52646-66941 GCA_006410615.1 Neotragus moschatus | reverse complement strand
GCAGGGCCAGCTCACCAAAGCAGAACAAGGGTTGTTAGCTTTCTTCTTTCCGAGGGATATTAAGAAGGCATGGCTTGGGAAGAAGGGTCATTCAGCCCTGGCTGGCTCCAGCCAGAAAGGTGGGGTATACTTCAGCAGGGAGAAGGCCTGCTAGGGGCAGAAAGACTTTATTAGCTGGTGCTGAGGTATTGGGAGGGGGTGACTATGGAAGGGAAATGTATATGATAAAGTGGTCACTGTCCTGGGCCAGGAGGGAAGGCCAAAAAGGAGTGACTTGCTCTATGTAAGGCCAGCTGTCTCTCAAAACATGTGGGGGCCCAGCTGAATGCTCCCTCCTTCTGTCTTCCTTCATCCTGGGTAAGAGGAAAGAAGTGTGTGTGACCATGATGAGGAGGGCGCTCTGTCTCTGGGGGATCCTCTGGGGCCAACTGCTGGGGATTCCAGTTTTCACGTCTCATTAACTGAGGAAACGGTTTCTTCCCAAGGGGCAATTGCAATATTACCTTTGGAATATCTGGGTTGCCATTGTGGACTCCTGGATTTTCTAGCACTATGGCGGGACTGGGAACGCCTAGNTGAGGAGGGCGCTCTGTCTCTGGGGGATCCTCTGGGGCCAACTGCTGGGGATTCCAGTTTTCACGTCTCATTAACTGAGGAAACGGTTTCTTCCCAAGGGGCAATTGCAATATTACCTTTGGAATATCTGGGTTGCCATTGTGGACTCCTGGATTTTCTAGCACTATGGCGGGACTGGGAACGCCTAGTGTGGGAAAAGAAAGGAGATTTGCATGGTAATCATTTTGAAATGTATAGAAATACTGACTTATTATGTCATGTGCCAGGAACAAAGTGTAACTGTAGGTCAATTACACTTCAAAAACGAGCACACTTATAGAAAAAGAGATCAGATTTGTGGTTACCAGGGGTGGGGAGAGGAGAATTGATTGAAGGCAGTCAAAAGGTATAAACTCCCAGATATAAGATAAATTCAGGGAATTCCCCAGTGGTTAGGACTCCACACTTCTACACTCAGGCCCCAGCTTCAATCCCTGGTTGGGACCTAAGATCCCGCAAACTTTGTAGTATGGTCAAAAAAAAAAAAAAAAAAAAAGAGAGACAGAGAGAGAACAAGATGGTGGAGGAGTAGGTGAACGTGGAGTACATCTCTCTCTGTGGATACATCAGGAATACACCTTCAGACAGACGTGCATGCAGAACACCAGCTGAGAGTGGACAGGAGGCCCTGACCAGCAGAAAAGAATATATAGACCCACGCAAAACTTGGTAGGATGAAGGAACTAGGGAGAAAAACAGGAATATTAGTAGGACTGGACCTGCCCTCGGCGGGTGGGGGAACTGAAGTATGGGTCCAGTCCCCACATCGGGGCAATTGTCTGGGTCAGAGGAGAAATATTTAAGACTGGGAGTGAAAGAGCTGATCTGTGGCAGCCTAAATGGAACGAGAATCAGACAGTCCTTGAGCAGTCATACATAGCCTGGACAGGAACGCTGGTCCCCTGAAAAGCCCAGGGGGCTGGGAGTTTAGGGATTGTTGGGCAATACCAGGGTGAGGGCTGCTGCTGTCTGTGGAGAGGTGGACTGAAGGGATGTGAGGAAGCAGACTGTGGTGGGAAATGCCTGTGGAGGAAAGTCAGGCAGCCACGGAAGCAAGGTGATACTGCTGAGTCCCCCATAGGGTGTGAAGCCATCACCATAGCCTTTCTCTCGCCACACGCCAGCATCAGCAGCTGAACAGTAGAGAGGCTGGCCCATCAAACGCGGGCACATTGAACTACAGAGCAGGACCCCACCCAGGGTGCCACTTTAAGTGCCTGATGCATTGATCTACAGAGTAGGACCTCAGCCAGGGGCCCCTCTATGTGCCTGACACACTAACAACAGAGGAGGACCCCAGGCCAAGGACCGCTCTAAGTGTCTGAATGGGTGGAGCTATGGAGAAAGACTGGCCAAAGAGGCCTTCTGACCGCCAGCTACAAGAGGCTCAAAAAACGACTCTGATAAGGCATAACTCCTGCAGCTGAGGCAGTCTGTGTCCCTGCACACTTGGCACCACCAGGGTCCCCACAAGCCAAGCAGCTGCACCACCTTCACGCTCACCTCTCACTGGGGCAGAGCTGCCACAGGCAAAAAGTCTTGCTTCTATGCGCACAGGGTCGCTTTGGTCGTGTCCGACCCTTTACGACCCTGTGGACTGTGGCCTGCCAGGCTTCTCTGTCAGGGAGTGGAGTTCTCCAGGCAAGAACACTGGAGTGTATTGTCCAATACTGGTTGCCATACCCTCCTAGAGCACTATATTTCCTGCTGCCCTAGCAGCCAACTGCCCTGAGTACCTGGTGCTGCCAGAACCCCTGCGACCCAAGCAGCTGCACCACCTCCACACCTGGCCCTCACTGGAGCAGACCCAAGTGCTCCAGGGCAGCTGCAGGAGCAAACCCCAGTAGAGAACTCACGAACAGAGGTGGACATAAAACCACAATTGAAACCCAGGAGTGGTGTGGCTAAGGAAGAAGACCCAAAACCTTCCCACCAGCTGTACAAGCTGCACATTAAATCCACACAATCAACTAGGCAGACTCTGTATCTATGGAATATATAAAAGGCCATTGAGAGCTCCCACAAAAGAAAATGCACCAGTTCTGATAGCTGTGGACACTGGAGGCAAGAACACAAGGATTAGGACCAGCTTAAAATCTGAGCTGCCCCCACAGCAGGTCCAGAGACCAGCACAGTGCAGGAGGGCACCCGAGGGAGATGAAGTGGACTGTGACTCCCAGTGAGGGAATTACCCTGACAGCAGTGACTCAAGAGAAACATTTATTATTCTTATGTTTTGATTTGTTCTGTAGTTTCTTTTGGATTTTTCTTTTCTTTTTATCCTCGTCTGTTGTAGTTGTCGATTTTATTGGCACCACGAAATCTAATTTAGGTTTGCAGTTTTTTTTTTTTTTCAATCACACTTTTTAGTGTTGTTATAAATCTCTCCATTGGGCTTTTGCAGTTCTATGGAGTTTTCCTTATTTTTTTCTCTTTCTTTTTTGTTCTTTTCTCTTTTTTAATTTTATTTAAAAAAAACCTATTATTATTTTTTCTACATTTATTCTTTTGTTTTTCCTACTGTTCTTCTGTCCTTGCAGTTAATCTTTAATGGATATCAGTCTTCTTTATCTACCTCTACTTAACTTTGCATATCTATTCTTTCTTTTCTTTTCTCTCAGCATATTTATTAGTTTTGTTTTCATTGCTTTATTCCCCACTTGGCACCTTGCTTTAGCTTTGTTTTCAACTTTGTGCATTAGTTTCATTCTTAATTGGTAGATATAATCTTTGGTTTCCTTTGTTCACCTGGTCAACCTATTGTACTTTATTTTGTTGGACTGTTTTGATTTTAGTGTGTATATGTATATGTGTATATTTCATTATTTTAATTATTATTTGCCTGATTTTGTAACTGCCATTTGTCTGGGGTTCATCTTTGGTTTCTTGTCTCTGGGTATTTGTTTTAATCTCACTTAATACCATAACAAACAACTTGTGGAATCTTCATTCCTGACCAAAGATCAAACCCTGAGCCTTTGGAGTGGGAACACTGACTCCAAGACCCTAGACTACCAGAGAACTAACCCTCGGGAGTATCAAATAGTGTGAACTCCCACAAAGGAAACCACTGGAATATAAGACCCAGCATCACCCAACCACCAGTAGCACCCTGTGCAGGATGCCTCATCTAAACAACAAACAAGACAAAAATACAAGCCCAGTCATCAGCAGATAGGAGTACCACCTTGTGCAGCCTTGCCAATCAGAGGAAAAAAAAACAAAAATAAGTCAGCACAAATCTCACCTAAGATGAAGCTTACACAAACCACTGCACCAACTTTATGAGGGCAGAAACCAAAAGAAAGAAAAAATTCAACCTTGAAGCCTGGGAAAAGGATACTTCAAACACAGTAAGTTGAAAAAAAAAAAGACACAATGAAAAGACAGAGAAATACTACACAAATGAAGGAATAAGCTAGAAATACAGAAGTCGAAATAAATGAAGAAGAAATAGACAGACTACCTGAAAAAGAACTCAGAAAAATGATAGTAAAGATGATTAAAAAAAAACCCTCAAAAACAGAATGGAGAAAAATGCAAGAGTCAATTAAGAAAGACCTAGAAGAATTAAAGAATGAACATACAGAGACAAACAAAACAACTACTGAAATTAAACTTACTCTAGAAGGACTCAACAGCAGAATATCTGAAGCAGAACGAATCAGTGGGCTGGAAGATAAACTGGTGGAAATACCTTCTGAAGAGCAGAATNAAAACAGAATGGAGAAAAATGCAAGAGTCAATTAAGAAAGACCTAGAAGAATTAAAGAATGAACATACAGAGACAAACAAAACAACTACTGAAATTAAACTTACTCTAGAAGGACTCAACAGCAGAATATCTGAAGCAGAACGAATCAGTGGGCTGGAAGATAAACAGGTGGAAATACCTTCTGAAGAGCAGAATAAAGTAAAAAGAATGAAAAGAACTGAGGGTCATCTCAGAGACCTCTGGGACAATATCAAATGCACCACCATTTGAATTATAGGGGTCCCAGAAGAAGAAGAGAAAAAGAAAGGGTATGAAAAAATATTTGAAGAGATTATAGTTGAAAATTTCTCCAACACGGGAAAGGAAATAGTTAATCAAGTGCAAGAAGTGCAAAGAGTCCCATACAGGATAAACCCATGGGTTTATCCCAAGGAGAAACATGCCAAGACACACAGTAATCAAACTAACAAAGACTAAACACCAGAATATTAAAAGCAGCAAGGGAAAGGCAAAAAGTAACATACCAGGGAAACCCCATATGTTTAACAGCTGATCTTTCAGCAGAAACTCTGCAGGCCAGAAGGGAATGGCAGGATATATTTAAAGTACTGAAAGAAAAAAACTACAACCAAGATTACTCTACCTGGCAAGGATCTCATTCAAAATTGATGGAGAAATCAAAAGCTTTTCAGACAAGAGAAGTTCAGAGAATTCAGTTCCAGCACACCAGCTTTACAACAAATGTTAAAGGGACTTACATAGTCAAGAAATACAAGAGAAGAAGAAAAAGATCTACAAAATCAACCCCAAACAATTAAGAAAGTGGCAATAGGACCATATACATCAATAATTACTTTAAATGTAAATGGATTAAATGCTCCAACCAAAAGACACAGACTGGCTGAATGGATACAAAAACAAGACCCATAAATATGCTGCCTACAAGAAACCCACCTCAGACCTCAAGACACAGATAGACTGAAAGTGAGAGGATGGAAAAATATGTTCCATGAAAATGGGAAGCAAAAGAAAGCTGGAGCAGCACTCCTCATATCAGACAAAATAGACCTTAAGATAAAGAAGATTACAAGAGATAAGGAAGGACACTGCATAACAACCAAGGGATCAATCCAAGAGGAAGACATAACAATTGTAAATATCTATGCACCCAACATAGGAGCACCTCAGTACATAAGACAAACACTAACAGATATAAAAGGAGAAATTGACAGTAACACAGTAATAGTAGGAGACTTTAATACCCCACTCACACCAATGGACTGCTCATCAAAACAGAAAATTAATAAGGAAACACAATCTTAAATGATATGTTAGATGAGTTGGATCTCCCTGATAGCTTCAGGACATTCCATCCAAATGCAGAAGAATCCACCTTCTTCTCAAGTGCACAAGGAACATTCTTCAGGAAAGACGACATCTTGGGTCACAAATCAAACCTCAGTAAATTTAAGAAAACTAAAATCATATCAAGCATGTTTCCCAAACACAATGCTATGAGACTAAATATCAATTACAAGAAAAAAAACTGTAAAAAACACAAAAACGTGGAGATTAAACAGTACATTTCTAAATAACCAACAGTTACTGAAGAAATCAAAAACTTTCTAGAAACAAATGACAATGAAAATATGACAACTCAAAACCTATGGGATGCAGCAAAAGCAATTCTAAGATAGAAGCTTATAGCAATACGATCCTACCACAAGAATTAAGAAAAATATAGAATAGACAACCTAACTTTACACCTAAAACAACTGGAAAAAGAAGAACCAGAAAAACACCAAAAATTAGCAGAAAGAAAGAAATGATAACCATTTGAGCAGAAATAAATGAAAAAGAAACGAAAGAAACAATAGCAAAGATTAAAAAAAAAAAGCTGGTTCCTTGAGAAGATAAACAAAATTGACAAGTCTTTAGCCAGACTCATCTAGAAAAAAAGAGAGAAGAATCAAATCACCAAAATTAGAAATGAAAAAGGAGGCGTTACAACAGACAACGCAGAAATACAAAGGAGTATAAGATACTATTATGAACAACTATGACAAGAAAATGGATAATCTGGAAGAAATGGACAGATTCTTAGAAAAGTTCAATATTCCAAGACTGAACCAGGAAGAAGTAGAAATTAGGAACAATCCAATTACAAGCACGGAAATTGAAGCTGTGATAAAAAAAATTCGCCAAAAACAAAAGCCCAGAACTACATGGCTTCACAGGAGAATTCTATAAAACATTTAGAGAAGATCTAATGCCCATCCTTCTAAAATGCTTTCAAAAAATTGCAGAGGAAGGAACACTTCTGAACTCATTCTACGAGGTCACCATCACCCTGATACCAACACCAGACAAAGACAACACACAAAAAGAAAGCTACAGTCCAATATCACTGTTGAACGTGGGTACAAAAATCCTTAACAAAATTTTAGCAAACAGCTAAAAAGCTCATACATCATGATCAAGTTGGGTTTATTCCAGGGATGCAAGGATTCTTCACTGTACACAAGTCAATGTGATACACCATATTAATAAATTGATGGATATAAACCACATGATAATCTCAATAGATGTAGAAAAAGCCTTTGACAAAGATCAACACCCATTTATGATTAAAACTCCTGAAAAAATGGGCATAGAAGGAACTTACCTCAACACAGTAAAGGCCATAGATGATAAACCTAACAGCAAACATTATTTTCAATGGTGAAAAACTGAAAGCATTCCCCTTAAGATCAGGAACAAGACAAGGGTGTCCATTTTCACCACTATTACTCAAAGTAGTTTTGAAAGTACTTGCTACAGCAATCAGAGAAGAAAAAGAAATGAATCCACATCAGAAAAGAAGCAAAGCTTTCACTATTTGCAGATGACATGATACCATACATAGAAAACCCCAAAGATAGCATCAGAAAATCACTAGAGCTAATCGGTGAATTTAGCAAAGTCACAGGATACAAAATCGATACACAGAAATCACTTGCATTCCTATATACTAACAATGAAAAGTCAGAAAGAGAAATTAAGGAATCAATCCCTTTCACCATAGCAACAAAAAGAATAAAATATCTAGAAATAAATTTGCCTGAGGAGACAAAATAACTGTGCAGAGAAAATTATAAGACGCTGATGAAAGAACTCAAAGATGACACAAACAGATGGAGAGCTATTCCATGTTCCTGGTAGGAAGAATCAATACTGTGAAAATGACTATGGAACCAAGTGCTAGCTACAGATTCAATGTGATCCCTATCAAATTACCAATGGCATTTTTTACAAAAAATTTCACAATTCATATGGAAACACAAAAGACCCTGAATAGCCAAAGTAATCTTGAGAAAGAAGAATCGAGCTGGAGGAATCAACCTTCCTGACTTCAGGTTATACTACAAAGCTACAGTCATCAAGACAGTATGGTACTGGCACAGAAACAGAAATACAGATGGAACAAGATAAAATGGAACAAGATAAAAAACCCAGAAAGAAACCCATGCACCTATGGGTACCTTATTTTTGACAAAGGAGGCAAGAATATACAACAGGGCAAAAACAGCCTCTTCAATGAATGGTGCTGGGAAAACTGGGCAGCTACTTGTAAAAGAATGAAATTAGAACACTTCCTAACACCACACACAAAGATAAACTCAAAATGGATTAAAGACCTAAAGGTAAGACCAGAAACTTTAAAACTCTTAGAGGAAAACGTAGGCAGAATACTCAATGAAATAAATCAAAGCAAGATCTTCTATGACCCACCTCCTAGAGTAATGAAATAAAAACAAAAGTAAACAAGTGGGGCCTGATTAAACTTAAAAGATTTTGCACAACAAAGGAAACTATAAGCAAGGTGAAAAGACAACCCTCAGAATGGGAGAAAATAATAGCAAATGAAACAACTGACAAAGGACTAATTTCCAAAATATATAAGCAGCTCATGGAACTCAATACCAGAAAAACAAACAACCCAATCAAAAAGTGGGCAAAAGACCTAAACAGACATTTCTCCAAAGAAGACATACAGATGGCTAACATATGAAAAGATGCTCAGCATCATTCATTATTAGAAAAACGCAAATCAAAATGGCAATGAGATATCACCTCACACTGGTCAGAATGGCCCTCATTCAAAAGTCTACAAACGATACATGCTGGAGAGGCTGTGGAGAAAAGGGAACACTCTTGCACTGTTGGTGGGAATGTATATTGATACAGCTACTATGGAAGATGGTATGGAGACTCCTTAAAAAACTAGGAATAAAGCCACCATGCTGCTGCTGCTAAGTCGCTTCAGTTGTGTCCAGCTCTGTGTGATCCCATAGACAGCAGCCCACCAGTCTCCCCCGTCCCTGGGACTCTCCAGGCAAGAACACTGGAGTGGGTTGCCATTGCCTTCTCCAATGCATGAAAGGGAAAAGGGAAAGTGAAGTCACTCAGTCGTGTCCGACTCTTAGCGACCCCATGGACTGCAGCCTACCAGGCTTCTCCGTCCATGGGATTTTTCAGACAAGAGTATTGGAGTGGGTTGCCGTTGCCTTCTCTAAAAGCCACCATATGACCCAGCAATCCCACTCCTAGGCATATACTCTGAGGAAACCAAAGTTAGAAAAGACACATGTATCCCACTGTTCATTGCAGTATCATTTACAATAGCTAGAACGTGGAAGCAACCTACATGCTCATCGACAGATGAATGGATAAAGAAGCTGTGGTACATACGTACAATGGAACATCACTCAGCTGGGACACGACTGAAGCGACTTAGCAGCAGCAGCAGCAGCAGTGACTCGAAAGGAACCCATTTGAGTCAGTTCTAATGAGGTGGATGAACCTAGAGCCTATTATACAGAATGAAGTGAGTCAGAAAGAGAAAGGTAAACATGGTATACTAACGCATATGTATGGAATCTAGAAAAATGGAACTGAAGAATTTATTTGCAGGGCAGCAATGGAGAAACAGACATAGAGGATAGACTTATGGACATGGGGAGAGGGGAGGAGAGGGTGAGATGTACGGAGAGAGTAACATGGAAACATATATTCAGTTTAGTTCAGTTCAGTAGCTCAGTCGTGTCTGACTCTTTGTGACCCCATGGACTGCAGCACGCCCTGCCTCCCTGTCCATCACTAGCTCCTGGAGTCCGCTCAAACTCATGTCCACTGAGTAGGTGATGCCATCCAACCATGTCGTCCTCTGTTGTCCCCTGCTCCTCCTGCCTTCAATCTTTCCCAGCATCAGGGTCTTTTCCAATGAGTCAGTTCTTCACATCAGGTGGCCAAAGTATTGGAGTTTCAGCTTCAACATCAGTCTTTCCAATGAAAATTCAGGACTGATTTCCTTTAGGATGGACTGGTTGGATCTCCTTGCAGTCCAAGGGACTCCAACACCACAGTCCAAAAGAATCAATTCTTTGGCGCTCAGCTTGCTTTATAGTCCAACTCTCACATCCATACATGAGTACTGGAAAAACCATAGCCTTGATTAGATGGACCTTTGCTGGCAAAGTAATTTCTCTCCTTTTTAATATGCTGTCTAGGTTGGTCATAACTTTCCTTCCACGGAGTAAGTGTCTTTTAATTTCCTGGCTGTAGTGATCATCTTCAGTGATCTTGGAGCCCCAAAGAATAAAGTCTGCCACTGTTTCCACTGTTTCTCCATCTATTTGCCTTGAAGTGATGGGACTGGATGCCATGAACTTAGTTTTTCTTTTTTTCAGCCAACTTTTTCACTCTCCTCTTTCACTTACCATATAGATATAAGATAGATAGCCAACCGGAATTTGCTGTATGTCTCAGGAAACTCAAACAGGGGCTCTCTATCAACCTAGAGGGGTGGAAAGGGGAGGGATATTGGAAGGAGGTTCAAAAGGGAAGGGACATATGTATACCTATGATTCATGTTGAGGTTTGACAGAAAACAACAAAATTTTGTAAAGCAATTATCCTTCAATTAAAAAATAAATTAATTAAAAAGAGAGATAAATGCATAATAGTGATGCAATGTACAGCATGATAGATGTGATTAACATTGTTGTATGCTATATATGAAAGTTAGAAGGGGAAATCCTAAGAGTTTTCATTACAAGGAAAAAAATATGTTTTTTTCTATTTCTTTAATCTTGTGTCTATTTGAGATGAAGGATGTTCACTAAAGTTATTGTGATAATCATTTCATAAAGTATGTAAGTCAAATTAGTATGCTGTATACCTTAAACTTACATAGTGCTGTATGTGGTCTATATCCCAACAAAACTGGAAGAAAAAGAAAAAATGAAATTCAAAACAAAAAGAGAGAGAGAAAGAAGTCTGGACAGGAGTCAGCTGAATCGGGGAACGAAAGAGGCTGGGGTGTGTGGGAAAGGAGGCACATTCAGAAGCTCAGTGGTCAAAGGCTGAGACAAGAAGAGCATGGTGGGTGAGCAGGGAATACTGCAACCTCCCGAAACCCCAGCACACTGTTCTGTCCCTGTAGAACTACCCCCAAGCTCTCCCGCATTTCTATTTTACCTTTAGAGATGAGAGAATTTGCAGGAACTGACTATGGGAAGTTCTGGCTCTGTGAAATGCAACAGAAGAAACAATTGCATATCAAGGCATAATTATGGTCCATAAGTTCAGTTTATTCGCTCAGTCACGTCTGACTCTTTGCGACCCCGTGGACTGCAGCACGCCAGGCTTCCCTGTCCATCACCAACTTCTGGAGTTTACTCAAACTCATGTCCATCGAGTTGGTGATGGCATCCAACCATCTTATCCACTGTCGTCCCCTTCTCCTGACTTCAATCTTTCCCAGCATCAGGGTTTTTCCAGTGAGTCACTTCTTTGCATCAGGGGGCCAAACTATTAGCGATTCAGCTTCAGCATCAGTCCTTCTGTTGAATAGTCAGGACTGATTTCCTATAGGATGGACTGATTGGATCTCCTTGCAGTCCAAGGGACTCTCAAGAGTCTTCTCCAACACCACAGTTCAAAAGCATCAGTTCTCCAAGCACTCAGCTTTCTTTATAGTCCAACTCTCACATCCATACATGACTACTGGAAAAACCGAGCTTTGACTAGAAGGACCCTTGTCAGTAAAGTAACGTCTCTTTATAATATGCTCTCTCGGTTGGTCATAGCTTTTCTTCCAAGGAGCAAGCATCTTAATTTTATGGCTGCAGTCACATCTGCAGTGACGTTGGAGCCTTGAAACATAAAGTCTGTCACTGTTTCTGTTGTTTCCCCATCTACTTGCCATGAAGTGATGGGACCAGATACCATGATTTTCATTTTCTGAATGTTGAGTTTTAAGCCAGCTTTTTCTCTCCTCTTTTACTTTTATCAAGAGGCTCTTCAGTTCCTCTTCATTTTCTGCCATAAGGATGGTGTCATCTGCATATCTGAGGTTATTGATATTTCTCCCGGCAATCTTGATTCCAGCTTGTGCTTCATCTAGCCTGGCATTTTGCATGATGTACACTGCATATAGGTTAAATAAGCAGGGTGACAATATACAGCCTTGACATACTTCTTTCCCAATTTGGAACCAGTCTGTTGTCATGTCTGGTTCTTACTATTGCTTCTTGACCTGCATACAGATTTCTCAGGAAGCAGGTAAAGTGGTCTGATATTCCCATCTCTTTTAGAATTTTCCATAGTTTGTTGTGATCCACACAGTTAAAGGTTTTGGCATAGTCAATAAAGCTGAAGTAGATGTTTTTCTGGAACTCTCTTGCTTTTTCAATGATCCAACAGATATTGGCAATTTGATCCCTGGTTCCTCTGCCTTTTCTAAATCCAGCTTGAACATCTGGAANCTGAGGCTCAAGGTTTAGTGGAAGTCAGTTTATCACTAAAACAACAATAAGGGCAGAAAAGAACAAATGAATGCTCTCAGGCAAAATATGTAACAATTTTTTGTTGTTGCTTAGTTGTTAAATCCTCTCCAACTCTTTTGTGACCCTGTGGACTGCAGCCTGCCAAGCTCTTCTGTTCATGGGCTTTCCTAAGCAAGAATAATAGAATGAGTTCCATTTCCTTCCCCAGGGGGTCTTTTCAACCCAGGGATCAAACTCACGTCTCTTGCGTCTCCTGCATTGGCAAGCTGATTCTTTACTACTGAGCCACCAGGGAAGCCCAAAGTAACAATAGCAAAGATAATAAATCAGCTGTAAAGACTCCTAGTTCTGTTTCAATTTTTAAAATTAGCCCAAAACATTGTCTTGAACTCTTTTGGAGAATTTAAACCTGCCTCAAGTACTCAACCACTAGATCAACTGGAACTTAAAAGACAATAGGAAAACATTTACTTCTGCTTCATTGACTATGCTAAGGCCTTTGACTATATAGATCACAACAAACTGGAAAATTCTTCAAGAGATGGGAATATCAGACCACCTCCACTGCCTCCTAAGAAATCTGTATGCAGGTTAAGAAGGAACAGTTAGAATCAGACACGGCAGACTGGTTCCAAATTGGAGTACATCAAGGCTGTATATTGTCACCCTGCTTATTTAACTTATCAGCAGAGTTCACCATGTGAAATGCTAGGCTGACTGAAGCTCAAGCGGGAATCAAGATTGCCAGGAGAAATATCAATGACTTCAGATATGCAGATGACACCACCCTTATGGCAGAAGCCAAAGAGGACCTGAAGAGTTGCTTGGTGAAGGTGAAAGAGGAAAGTGAAAAAGCTGGCTTAAAAGTCAGCATTCAAAAAACTAATATCATGGCATCTGGTCCCATCACTTCATGGCAAATAGATGTGGAAATGTTGGAAACAGTGACAGACTTTATTTTCTTGGGCTCCAAAATCACAGTGGATGGTGACTGCAGTCATGAGATTAAAAGGCGCTTGCTCTTTGGAAGAAAAGCTATGCCAAACCTAAACAGCAGATTAAAAAGCAGAGACATTACTTTGCCAATAAAGGCCCATATAGTCAAAGTAGTACAGTCAAACTTTTTCCAGTAGTTGAATATTGATTTAAGAGTTAGACCATAAAGAAGGCTGAGTGCCAAAGAATTGATTTTTTAACTGTGGTGCTGGAGAAGACTCTTGAGAGTCCCTTGGACAGCAAAGAGAGTAAACCAGTCAATCCTAAGGGAAATCAACCGTGAATATTCATTGGAAGGACTGATGCTGAATCGGAAGCTCTAATACTTTGGCCAGCTGATGCGAAGAGCTGACATATTGGAAAAGATCCTGATGCTGGGAAAGACTGAAGGCAAAAGAAGGGGCGACAGAGGATGAGATGGTTGGATGGCATCAGTGACTCAATGGACTCATGTCCATGTTTGAGCAAACTCCGGGAGACAGGGAAGGACAGGATAGCCTCGCATGCTGTGGCTCATGGGGTCGCAAAGAGTTGGACATGTCTGGGCGACTGAATGACAACCAGAAGATGCTGCTGCTGCGGGCTCTCATAACTTCAATCAACTGGAGCTTGGGCACTTGTAGACTTGCCCCAATTATACTTCATTCTCCTATTCAATCCCCTTCATAAATATGTACACACCACTCAAACTCCTTCATGAATATGGATGTACTGTTAGCTGAAAAGTTCCACAATTTTGCTCCTAGGGAGACATTGCTTTGGGAAAGAGACTGTGTTCTCCTTGTGTGTGTGTTCAGTCACTTCAGTTGTGCCCAGCTCTTTGCAGCTCTATGGAGTGTAGCCCGCCAGGTTCCTATGTCCATGGATTCTCCAGGCAAGACCACTGGAATGGGTTGCCATGCCCTCCTGTAGGGGATCTTCCCAGCCCAGGGGTCAAACCCACATCTCTCACATCTGCTGTGTAGGCAGGCAGCTTTTTACCACCTGGGAAGCGGTGTTCTTACTTGCTGCAAATAAGAAATCTTTCCTTCTCCCAGTCTTCGGCTTGGTGTGTCTTTCAGCTTGACACCCATCAGGAGGTGAGCCCAGTTTTCGGGCAACACCTGGAAGGCACGCCCACGCAGCGCCAGCGGAAACAGT
>SJYA01002152.1:27041-50713 GCA_006410615.1 Neotragus moschatus | reverse complement strand
GAACTGGACATGGAACAACAGACTTGTTCCAAACCAGGAAAGGAGTACATCAAGGCTGTATATTGTCACCCTGCTTATTTAACTTATATGCAGAGTGTGTGTGTGTGTGTGAAAGTCCCTCAGTTGTGTCCGACTCTGTGCAACCCCATGGACTGTAGCCTGCCAGATTTTTCTGTCCATGGAACTTTCTAGGGAAGAATACTGGAGTGAGTTGCCATTCCCTTCTCCAGGGGATCTTTCCAAACTAGAGATCAAACCCAGGTCTCCTGTCGGAGCCCCCAGGAAAGCCCAGTACAGAGAACATCATGTGAAATGCTGGGCTGGATGAAGCACAAGCTGGAATCAAGATTTCCGGGAGAAATATCAATAACCTCAGATAGGCAGATGACACTATCCTTATGGCTGAAAGCAAAGAAGAACTAAAGAGTTTCTTGATGAAAGTGAAAGTGGAGAGTGAAAAAGTTGGCTTAAAGCTCAGCATTCAGAAAGATCACTGAGATCATGGCATCTGGCCCCATCACTTCATGGCAAATAGATGGGAAAATAGTGGAAACAGTGACAGACTTTATTTTGGGGGGCTCCAAAATCACCACAGATGGTGACTGCAGCCATGAAATTTAAAGACACTTGCTGCTTGAAAGAAAAGCTATGACCAACCTAGACAGAATATTAAAAAGCAGAGACATTACTTTGCCAACAAACATCTATCTAGTCAAAGCTATGGTTTTTCCAGTAGTCGTCTATGGATGTGAGAGTTGGACCATAAAGCAAGCTGAGTGCTGAAGAATTGATGCTTTTGAACTGTGTTGTTGGAGAAGACTTGAGAGCCTCTTGGACTGCAGGGAGATCCAACTAGTTCATCCTAAAGGAAATCAGTCCTGAATTTTCATTGGAAGATCTGATGTTGAAGCTGAAACTCCAATACTATGGCCCCCTAATGAGAAAAACTGACTCATTGGAGAAGACCTTGATGCTGGGTAAGATTGAAGGCAGGAGAAGAAGGGGATGGCAGAGGATGAGACAGTTGGATGGCATCACCAACTCGATGGACATGAATTAGAGTAAGCTCTGGGAGTTGGTGATGGACAGGGAAGCCTGGTGTGCTGCAGTCCATAGGGTCACAAAGAGTTAGATACAACTCAGTGACTGAACTGAACTGAACTGAAGAAAAGAATAACTTTATTGCTTTGCCAGGCAAAGGGGGACATGGCGAATAATGCCTTCAAAGCTGTGTCTCCCAACCGAAGGGGCATTTGATGAGAAGTTTTATACCCATGGTTCAAGGATGTGTTAGCAGATGAGTATCAGGGTGTGTGTAGGCCTGCATTTCTTTAATCTGGCCCCAGCTCTCTTTATGAGCTTCTGTGGTTCCTGAGGTTGTCAAACTGTGACCTTCTCTCTGAAACGAAGAAAGCTTCGTCAAGAAGTTAACATCTTCCATTACTTGGGCCTTTTAGTTCTGTGAAGTGAAGTTGCTCAGTCATGTCCGACTCTTTGAGACCCTGTGGACTGTAGCCCACCAGGCTCCTCTGTCTATGGGATTCTCCAGACAAGAATACTGGAGTGGGTTGCCATTTAGTTCTGTAGAAGAGGTCAAAGATAGTTGTTTTGTGTACTCCTTGAGGTAGAACCGGGACTGTGCCCCAAGTCCACACTATTGCTTCTTGGCTGTTCCTCCCTTGTCTCTGCAGCCCCTCCTTCTGCTGCTTAGAAACTGTTTGAATACTCAGGGATGGTCAAGGAGGCTGAAGNTAGTTCTGTAGAAGAGGTCAAAGATAGTTGTTTTGTGTACTCCTTGAGGTAGAACCAGGACTGTGCCCCAAGTCCACACTATTGCTTCTTGGCTGTTCCTCCCTTGTCTCTGCAGCCCCTCCTTCTGCTGCTTAGAAACTGTTTGAATACTCAGGGATGGTCAAGGAGGCTGAAGCCTATTTCTTACAAACAAGAAAGCAGGGATACAGTGCTGGGATCCAGCCCCGGTGGATCCAGGGACTTCGAAGCGTGGATGGTGTCGGCGAGGAAAAAACTTATTTATTTAGAGATATAAGATTTAGGTTAATAGTATAGTGGGAAAATTAAGATGGAGAAAAGAGGCTGAATAACTTGGTTTATGTGGAAAGTCAATAAAACCTCGAGACAAGAGGTTTGCACCATCTACATAGGGCCACTGGTGTCCGTTTGAATATCGGAGAGTGCCCCACCCTGGGCGTTCTCTCTTACGGATCTTAGCAGCCGGGACAAGTAAGTAGACATGGCGAGCCTCCACGCCCCAGATGGGAATTCAGCCTGAAAACAGAGTAAAGAGGAAACATGGGGGAAGCTCAGCATCGGTGCAAGACTCCAAATGCAAGACTCCAAAAACTATTTTTCAAAATCAGCTCATATACCCCAAGTTGTACATAATGGAATATGCAGAGTTAGGCAGGGGCGGCAGTCCTGACCCTCATTGAGATCAGACTTTCTTTTGCATACCCTCCCCTATACAAAAGGTCTCAGGTGGTTTACATTATCTTCTGGCCAAGAGGCCTGTTAACATCTTTATGGCTCTCTTCCTGGACCATTGTCTATCAATCAGAAAACTTTTTTTCCCTAGAAGTGTTTTTTCTTTACTCTGCATTACCCTCAAAATACTGAATGAACTTACATTCCTATAGAACAAAGGTGCAGTGGGTTGTAACAAAGAAAGTACTTAACTCAAAGATCTAGTACTGTTAATACCAGGTCTACTACCTGTTTTTCTATATACCAACTATATCTTACAAATAAAAGATATGAAAATTTGGCAGCAAGTATTGGCTCAACAAATGAAATCTTTAATCAGTCCTATTCTAATGATTTTGACTCCTCGGAAGCTCCTACATTCCTATGATATCTTAAGCTTCCTGTGCCTCCTGCTGTCCGGGAGGCCTCAAACAATCACATGCGCAGCTGTACCAGTGCTGTAGGCAGGCTAGAAAGCCATCAGAGGGGTTTTTGGATTGAAACATTCTATCAAATGCAGAAGACTAAAGCCCTTAGCTGACTTTTTCCAGAGAATGTCAGAAGAATGGAAAAGCAGGCAGATTCTTATTTTTGGGGGGTACACGCTCAGGAAATGCCAGGGGGAAAACCTGGGATTTGACTCGTCCTTGGCCATCAAAATCTCCTGCTGCGTGACCTTGTCATAGGTGGGATTTCTCACGCTGGCTTCCGGCAATACAGAAAGACTTCTGTACCCAGGAGCCCCAGTGTCCTGCTTGGTTTCACGGGAGCCAGATCTGTGGCCAGACCAGGAATCTACTTTTAAAAAGAACTTAATTTGTATTTATATTAGTATATAGTAGATTTATAATATTATAGTAGAAAATCTATATTTTAACAAACACCTCAGCTGATTGTGATGCCAAGTATCTGGGATACATACTTCACGGGGAGACTATTTTCTTTGATGAATTTCTCTGTGGTTTCCACTCATTTCCTGGTGAACTTAGATCTTGCAGTTACCCCTATGACATTGTTGCAGCAGCCTCTTTGGAAAGAATACAGGCATTGGGACTTTCCTGGTGGCCCAGTGGTTAAGACTCTGTGTTCCCAAGGCAGAGCGCCCAGGTTCGATCCCTGGTCAGGGAACTAGATCCCACATGCTGCAACTAAGACCCAGCACAGCCAAATAAATAAATACTTAAAAAAACGAATCGAGGCATTTTCCACTCCTCCCCCTAAAGATGCTTGACCCTGCTTGTGAATGTCGGGGTTGTGCTCCAATCAAAGAGGAGATTCAGAGGATCAAGGCAAATCAAAAGGAATTTCAACACATTCTCCCACATGGAAATGCTCGTTATTGGATACTCTAGTACTGATCCCACCAAAATATCAGTCTTAATCCTTACCGACCTCCAGCAGAGGGTTTCTAAGACAAATGTCACTGTCCTCTTTTCACTCTCCACTAACACAAGTGGGATGGCTGGGGTCTTAAAAACTGAAAGCACCTCTTGGGCAATCATGGAGGAGCTCCTTGGGAAGGCCAGTGGTTCTCTCCCTGCATACTTCATACAGGAGATTTTGCCCTGGTGAGTTTACTGAGGCCCAGGAGGGGGCCTCATCTTGTACGTTCCTGCATCTTCATGGCAGACCAACGGGTNTGGGATGGCTGGGGTCTTAAAAACTGAAAGCACCTCTTGGGCAATCATGGAGGAGCTCCTTGGGAAGGCCAGTGGTTCTCTCCCTGCATACTTCATACAGGAGATTTTGCCCTGGTGAGTTTACTGAGGCCCAGGAGGGGGCCTCATCTTGTACGTTCCTGCATCTTCATGGCAGACCAACGGGTCAGTTTTTCTGCCCTGTTGCTGCTTTGTCGCTCAGTAGTGTCTGACTCCTTGTGACCACATGGGCTGGAGCTCACCAGGCTCCTCTGTCTGTGGGGATTCTCCAGGCAAGAATACTGGAGTGGGTTACCATGCCTTCCTCCAGGGGATCCTCCCAAACCCAGGGATTGAACTCAGGTCTCCCACATTCCAGGCAGATTGTTTATCATCTGAGCCACCAGGGAAACCCAAGAATACTAGAGTGGATAGCCTATCCCTTCTCCAGGGGATCTTCCTGACCTAGGAATTGAACTGGAGTCTTCTGCATTGTAGGTGGATTCTTTACCAGATGAGCTACCAGAAAAACCCTTATCTGCCCTACCCAGGCCTACCTAACCCCTTTGGTCTCCTTTCATCACCCCAATAGGAGGTTACTGGGATATGAAACTCTATCCCTTGTCATTGCATTTTGCCCCAGGCATGGCTAGAGTTGATTCAAGGGATTAGATCAGGTGGACAGGGTGCCTGAAGAACTAGGGACAGTGATTCATACTATTGTACAGGAGGCACTGATCAAAGCCATCCTAAAGAAAAAGAAATGCAAGGAGGCAGAGTGGTTGTCTGAGGGGGGCTTACAAATGGCTGAGGAAAGAAGAGAAGTGAAAAGCAAGGGAGAAAGTTAAAGGCATACCCAACTGAATGCAAAGTTCCAGAGAATGGCAAGAAGAGACAAGAAGGCCTTCTTCAATGGAGAATGCAAAGAAATAGAGGAAAACAGCAGAAGGGGAAAGACTAGAGATCTCTTCAAGAATACTGGAGATATTAAAGGAACATTTCTTGCAAAGATGGGCACAGTAAAGGACAGAAATGACAAAGACCTATTAGAAGCANGGCATCATTGACTCGATGGACGTGAGTCTGAGTGAACTCCAGGAGATGGTGATGGACAGGGAGGCCTGGCGTGCTGTGATTCATGGGGTCACAAAGAGTTGGACACGACTGAGCGACTGAACTGAACTGAACTGAACTGAATGGAACTGGAGGAGAGTCACTCACCAGCTAGGAGTAACCGTTTGGCTTTTATGTGAGCAGTAACAAAAAATGTATTTTTCTTGAACCATTATGCATTTGCAGGCTTGTTGTTAGAGCAAATTTTGTTTTCTTAACTAATATAAGTGAGTTATACAGGAAATACTGGAAATACAGGCATGCCTTGGAGATATTGATGGTTAAGCTCTGGATCAGCCCCACGAAGTGAGTTACATGAATGTTTTTGATTTTCCAGGGCATATAAAAGTGACATTTACACTATACTGTAGTCTAAATGTACAATAGCATTATGGCTAAAAACGCTAATNCTTGTTGTTAGAGCAAATTTTGTTTTCTTAACTAATATAAGTGAGTTATACAGGAAATACTGGAAATACAGGCATGCCTTGGAGATATTGATGGTTAAGCTCTGGATCAGCCCCACGAAGTGAGTTACATGAATGTTTTTGATTTTCCAGGGCATATAAAAGTGACATTTACACTATACTGTAGTCTAAATGTACAATAGCATTATGGCTAAAAACGCTAATTTACAAACATTTTATTGCTAAAAATTGCTAAATTATAAGGTGAGCCTTCAGCAAGTTGTAGTAGTAATACCAAAAATCACTGATCACAGATCACTATAACAAATATAATAACAATAGGAAATTTTGAAATGTTGTACGAATTATTAAAATGTGACAGAGAGACACAAAATGAATAAATACTGTTGGAAAAGATGGTGCCAGCAGACTTCCTTGAGGTGGGGTTGCCACAAACCTTCAATTTGTAAAAAAAAATGCAATAAAGTGAAGCACAATAAAACAAGGCATGCCTGTACTTGTAAAAGCGAGCCCCTAAAAATTTGCCATTATATTAGGTGTAGGGCAAAAAATGGTATGATATTGGGAATGAAACCACTAACGTCTAAAATAGCTTCATAGTCACACTTCTTGAGTCTTTGAAGCTCCTACTCCATTTTGAAGACATCATAGTACACATTGCTCGTACAGTTCATGCAAGAAAATCATCTGGGAATCCAACCAACAAACCCAGAAGGCCTGGTCTGACATCAAAATATTGATCTACACATGTACTTTTAGCTCTTTTAAGTTGAAACTGAATGTTTAAGGTAAATATATACAGTTTCTTAATGATTTCTTGCTTTACTCACTTCTTTTTATCAATCATATTTTTCTTTATTTTTTTGGCTGCCTCGGGTCTGGGTTGCAGTGTGCAAGCTCTTCTCTGAGTCACACGGGATCTTTCATTGTGGCACATGGACTCTCCAGTCATGGCGTGTAGGGTCCAGGGCATGCAGGCTCAATAGCCGCTCTGAGATATGTGGGATCTTAGTTTCCAAATTAGGTATGGAACCCACGCCCCCTGCATTGCAAGGTGGATTCTTAACCACTGGACCACCAAGGAAGTCCTAAACTGAGTTTTTAAGATAACCTACTTTCCACCAGCCCCATCCTACTGGCCTTCTAGTGTTTAACCATTTTACAGATGAGAAAACTGACCTCCAAGGAGATAAGGTGACTTCCCAAATCCCCAAAACGACTGACAGAGCTGGACTCCACCTCCAGATTCCCAAACTCTCCACTGTTAATCCATGCGGTGGTCCTCCTCCTTGGGAGCTCTGACAACACAGAGCCAGACACAGGCCACCATCTTTGAAGCTGACGGAGAAGCCAGTTCTGGCTTTAAGAGGCTTATTACAAAAAGTGAGTTGCAAATGCTCCCTTGGAAGTTGCTTATTTGGCAAAAACTTCAGTTTATGGAATTATTTAACTGCATGAAAAATGGAACCAGGCAGCACAGCCCTGGTTCCGTGTCAGTCCTGCCCAGAGCCCTTAGCAGAGGTTCCCTTCAGTGCAGCTGATGTTCCAACCCTGCAGGGCTGCGGCTGCCAGACCTTGGGAGGTGCTCTGAGTTTCAGGCTCCCTCTCTCTGACACAGAACTTTCTTTAAAGCTCACAAACAGGTTTCCGTCATGTTAGCTTTTTATTTTTTTGGTCAGCTTGTGGGATCTCGGGGCTTCCTGGGTGGCACTCATGGTAAAGAAGCTGCCCATCAATAAAGAGACATGGGTTTGATCCCTGGGTGGGGAAGATCCCCTGGAGGAAGGCATGGCAACTCTCTCCAGTATTCTTGCCTGGAGAATCCGCATGGACAGAGGAGCCTGGCAGGCTACAGTCCATAGGGTCCCAAAAAGTCAGGCCTGACTGAAATGAATGAGCATGTCTGCACCTGGGATATCAGTTCCCAGGACAGGGACTGAACCTGGGGTCACAGTAGCGAAAGCCTAGAACCCTAACCACTAGGCCACTAGGGAACTCCTGACTCTCAGCTACCTTTAAAGTCAGTGGGACAGATTTCACCTCATTTTACAGAGAATTGAGCTGAGAGAGGTTAATTTCCCTAAGTCCCGCGGCTACTATGTGTCAGGGGTAGAGCTGAGATATAAACCCAGGTGTGTGCTTTCAGCTCCGTATTCCTTCAGCCACACTGCATGACTTTCTCCTGCTGCCATGCCAAATCCCATCACCCCCAAACCTGGTGCCTCTGTGCCCAGTGAGAGAACAGCTTTGGAGGCGAGTAGCCTTGGTTTGAGTCAAGGCTCTGACTCCTAACAGCAGTTTTCTCATCTTGCACACGGGAAAGAACAACCACACCAACTCACATAGAAGTGGTGAGGCTCGAGTGTGCGTTTGCTGAAAGCCGCAGCCACGATGTCTGGCTCACAGTAGAACTTCGCTCCCACACTATTGTCTGCGCCTGTGTGTTAATGTCTGTGCTCTGCCTCTGTGCCTTCCATTCCACCCTTGCAATGGGCTGCGTCCAGGGCCTTCCAGCCTGGCTGGGAATTTCCTGAGAGCAGGGACCTTGTCCCCTCTATGCAAAATGCTTTGAAGTGGCTCCAGCCTCTGACCAGGAGCAGGAGACCTGAATTCTAGTCTTGGGTCATTTTCTTCCTCTGAGTTTCGATTTTCCCATTTGTAATCTGAAGAGGTTTGACTAAGTGATAAATATGATCCTTCTAAATGAGAATATTCTATGGTTTTCCTCACACAGACTAGAAGCTACCTGAAGATAGAGGAACTGTGGCCAATTTTGCCATGAATACTTCCTACCTCCAGGCTCTGCATGTTCACAAACGTTTAAGTGAACAGTATCGGAGAAGGCAATGGCACCCCACTCTAGTACTCTTGCCTGGAAAAATCCCATGGATGGAAGAGCCTGGTAGGCTACAGTCCATGGGGTCGCGAAGAGTCGGACGCGACTGAGTGACTTCAGTTTCACTTTTCACTTTCATGCACTGGAGAAGGAAATGGCAACCCACTCCATTATTCTTGCCTGGAGAATCCCAGGCACGGGAGCCTGGTGGGCTGCCGTCTATGGGGTTGCACAGAGTTGGACACGACTGATGTGACTTAGCAGCGGCATGGTATGCTCAGCCTGATGCTCCAGGGAGACACAGGGAAGAGAAAGCAGTCCCATCCCCCAGGACTCCTGCTCACCAAGTTCTCCCCTCTGGACTCATGGAGAAGATAGCACCAGCACACATGAAAACACGGAGGATGTTTGATTTGGGACTTGGGTGTCTCTCCCTTGGAGGAATTTAAACAGCCCCCTAACAGACTTCCTCACTCCCAGTATCTCCCCTTGCTAATTCACCGACCCACCTCACCCCACCCCCGCCCCTGCCCGTACAGCTGCTGGATGTACAGAGGCCTGATTTGATCAGATCACTTACTGGATCTGAATCTTTCAATGCTCCTTCTCTCTATTGAAAATCTAAATTTACTAGCACAGCACAAAACCCTTGGCTGACGCTCCCAGGGCCTGCCCTGGGGGCTCCAGCTGTCTTCACTCACCAGCGCCTGGATGCTGGTCAGTTGGAAAGTGCCTGCTCTCATTCCCATTCCTAGCCCCAGTCTTCCAGCATACTTGAAAGCCTCTTCATCCCCCATGACTTGCTTGACCAATTTAGGTATTAATACAATCCAATCACATTTCATTTACTTATTTCATTTCAGTATTTCAACCTGAAGTGCCCTTGTCATCAGAAATTCCAGAATCTTCCTTTTCTCTCTCATTCCCTGCTACTCCACTGCACACAATCGCCTCACAACCTGGGGGCGGACTCAGTCCAAAGAGATTAGAGTGAAGAACAGTCAAAGTATAGGGAAGATAAGAATCATGCAAGATAAACCAGGACGGGTTCCTTGGAAACAGAGGGCTTTTATCAGGATCTAGAATGTACAAGAACTTCAACAGGTCGAAGTGTTGGCAATGGGGAAGGGAGGACCTCTGAAGAAGGGAATCAATAGCCAAGGGCTAGAAGAAAAGAAGAGCAGAGCCTCTGACTCAGAACGCATTGACTTTGCTCGGTAAATTCCAGTCTGGTAAGACTTTCGGGAAATGAATGGGTGCCCTCATTCAATGCTGATATTGTTCTAAATTGGTGAAGTCCTTGAGAGCCATATGTTCATGTCTTTGACAAGTAATCCAGCTCATGAAAATTCATGCTTCAAGGAAATAACTCAATGGAACACCAAATGCTCTTTGAACAATAGTGTTTACAGAGGCATTCTATACAGAAGAAAACATTTGGAAGCAATCAAAATTTCAACAGTAGGAGCTGGTTAAATAAAATATGAAGCGTCTAGATAATGAAGTGTTAGGAATATATTAAAACTGATCATTGAAACAGACACAGAGGACAGACTTATAGACATGGCAGGGATGGTGGGGAGACGGGGGAGAGGGAGGAGTGGGTAAGCTGTATGGAGAGAGTAACATGGAAACTTACATTACCATACATAAAATAGATACCCAATGGGAATTTGCCGGATGGCTCAGGAAACTCAAACAGAGGATCTGTATCAACCTAGAGGGGTGGCATTGGGAGGCAGATGGGAGGGGAGGCTCAAGAGGAAGGGGACATTTGTATACCTATGGCTGATTCATGTNTGAAGGGGGCTGACACTTTTGTTGTCTTTAGTAATGGTGGAACCACAAGGGAACAGCTGTGGGTCTTTAGTAATGGTGGCACCACACACGGATTGTCTGTGTCCTTGACTGTGGTGGGTGCCTCCTCCTTTGATGTTACTGAAACGTCGAGAATCTGTTCCCCATTTTTGAAGAAGTAGGGAAATGTACCTTCATTTCTGACTGAGGAAGAGACAACGAGGCTCATCTTCAGTTGTGGCGAGAACCGCGGAATTTCTTTTGAGTGGAGAGAGGGGTTTCGGGGAATTTCTTGAGGTGTAGCAAGGGTGTGAAGGAATCTTTCGAAGTCTCAGGGGGGTGGTGTGATTTCCCTGGAGATGCCCCCTCGAAAAAAAGCCTCATCTCGCCTGGAGGGGAGCATCCTTTAGGATTTCTCGAGTTGCGGCAGTCCTTCTAGAGTTATGACGGGGACCTCTGGAATCCCCTCTTTTGACCTCCACAGGGTCCACTCTCCATGGGAATTGCCAGGGGCATCTCGACATTGCTTTCAAATGAGTGCCGGGTCCTAAATTCTTTTTAGGAACTGAGGCCGGAACCTGAGGTGTTCCATACAGTGCTGANATTAAAAAATGATCATTGAAGTCTGCACTAGTTAATTCTGAATTAACAATTCAGCAAATATGGACAGAGGATGCTGTATTAGGGCTGCTGTAACGAAGTACCGCCACCTGCTCTGGAACAAGCAGAGGTGACTCAAAGAGCGGAGATATCTTTTCCCACAGTTCTGCAGGCTGAAAGTCTGAAATCAAGGCATTAGCAGAGTTGGTTTCTCCTGAGGTTTTTCTCCTTGGCTTGCAGATGTCTTCTCCCTGTGTCTGCACGTGGCTTTCCTTTTGTGTGTGTCTGTGTTCCAATTTCCTCTTATAAGGATGAGTCCTATTGGACGAGGGCCAAATCTAGCAACTTCTTTTTAAATTTAATTAATTCTTGATTCTACTGTTTATTTTTGGCTGTNATTAGCAGAGTTGGTTTCTCCTGAGGTTTTTCTCCTTGGCTTGCAGATGTCTTCTCCCTGTGTCTGCACGTGGCTTTCCTTTTGTGTGTGTCTGTGTTCCAATTTCCTCTTATAAGGATGAGTCCTATTGGACGAGGGCCAAATCTAGCAACTTCTTTTTAAATTTAATTAATTCTTGATTCTACTGTTTATTTTTGGCTGTGCTGGGTCTTTGCTGCTCCGTGAAGGTTTCTTATAGTTTTGGCAAGTGGGGGCCACTCTCTCGTTCCAGAGCATGGGTTCTAGAGGGCAGGCTCTGGAGCTGGAGCACATGGGCTTAGCTGCCTTTCAGCGTGTAGAATCTTCCCAGAACGTGGATTGAACCCTGGTCCCCTGCATTGGAGGGCAGATTCTTAACTCCTGGGCCACCAGGGAAGTCCAATTCACTACCTTTTTAAAGACCCTATCTCCACACACTGTCACACTTGGAGGCACAGTGAATTAGGACGTCAGCATATGAATACTCGGGGGACATGATGGCTTGTTCTGGATCCGAGACTGCACTGTAGGTGTGGGGGACTGATATGAGAAATACCCAGCCGCTGGTTGTCAAACATCTGTAGACAAGAAAAAAAGCTGGCTTTCTTGGAAGGACACAACTCTGACAGGCACAATGGTTGGGTGGGCAGGGAACAATTAGGGCACAGGGCTGGAAGCAGAGCATAGATTCACTTGACCTCTGTGAAGTGATTCTTGGATGCTATACGCACAGGGCTCAAGGGCTACAATCACTGAGTGAATTTATTGTGTCTCCCACTTCCCTTTAAAATTTGTTCAGCTGGGAAATGTCCTCATCTGCTCCTGCACAAAAACTCACGTAGTCTTACGACTTTCTGATCACTCTTAGGTAATAAGCCTTTTGGATTATGTTAAGTTGTCAAACTCTGTCCCAGTTAAAGAATCAAATTATTTAACTTGATGAAGTCAAAACCGAAAACAAATTACCGTCCCTTGTTTTGCTGGCCCACTTGCTGCAGGTGTTATCGGGGACAAGGAGCTGGGTGATGCTAACCTTTCCCTCTAATCATCGTCCTTCTCTCTCTCACTCTTGGATTGGGGTTGAGGGAGGAGAAAAAGGTAGGCTATTTCCTGTATACACATTATCTCGGTGGCTATACAAGATCTTGGCTTGGGAAGGTTTTTGCCAGGTGTAGACTGGCCAGCCAAGAGCAGGGAGAACAGGGACCTATCACCTAAGATCTCTCAGCTATTAAAGAGGTGACCCAGCCTGGTCTGTGGTTTCCTAATGACCACCTTAACTTCAATCAGTTCTAATCATTAATGAGCTTCAGACTGCAGCTGGCTCTCTTGAGAGCCTCTCAGGCCAAGAGACGAAAGCAACCCTAACAGCAACTGCAATGCCAACTGAGATATGGAGACCGTACTTAAGTTTATGTTCTCTATCAAAGTGGTAGAAGGGGTTACAGGCAGTGAACCTATGGAAGAAAGCAAGGTCAGAGCTGGTCTGGGGTCTCACAGTGGAGAAGTGCTGCAGCCTGGATCTGCAGACTTCCGGCCCCAGAGAGACTGCATTACTTGCTTGAATAAGGCAGTGTGGCATTAAGAACATAGGCTTCGGGGTCACAGGCATAAAATCTGACTCCAGTTCTACACTAGCTAGCTCTGTGGCCTTGAACAAGTCACTTAGCTTCTATTTTATCTAGTTTNACTATGTATGTTTATGAGCTCTTAGAACTTAGGAAAGAGGCAGGCTATTGAGCATAACTCCTAGATTTAGAGCCCGGATAGGCAGAGAATTGCAGAGAGCCTGTGAGCCCTATTCTTTAACCCCCAAGACCTTTCACCCTCGTACAGGGCCTCTGAGGATGCTTAGGGAGAAATGAGACTGGGTGACCAGCCGTATCAATAAACATTCAGTCAATATCTGCTATTGCTATTCAGTTCTAAGTCACGTCCTACTCTTTGTGACCCCAGGGATTGCAGCACACCACGCTTCCTCGTCCTTCACTATCCCCTGGCATTTGCTCAAACTCATGCCCATTCNAAATGAGACTGGGTGACCAGCCGTATCAATAAACATTCAGTCAATATCTGCTATTGCTATTCAGTTCTAAGTCACGCCCTACTCTTTGTGACCCCAGGGACTGCAGCACACCACGCTTCCTCGTCCTTCACTATCCCCTGGCATTTGCTCAAACTCATGCCCATTCAGTCAGTGATGCCATTCAACCATCTCATCCTCTGTCGTCCCCTTCTCCTCCTGCCTTCAGTCTTTCCCAGCATCAGGGTCTTTCCCAATGAGTCAGCTCTTTGCATCAGGGGGCCAAAGTATTGAAGCTTCAACTTCAGCAGCAGTCCTTCCAGTGAATATTCAGGGTTGATTTCCCTTAGGATTGACTGGTTTAATCTCCTTGCAGTTCAAGGGTCTCTTGAGAGTCTTCTCCAACACCACAGTTTGTAAGCCAATTCTTTGGCCCTCTGCCTTCTTTATGGTCCAACTCTCACAACTATACATGGTGGAGGAAAACCCATAGTTTTGACAATACCAACTTTTGTTGGCAAAGTGATGTCTCTGCTTCTTAATACACTGTCTAGGCTGGTCATAGCTTTTCTTTCAATGAGCAAGTGTCTTTTAATTTCATAGCTGCAGTCACTATCCATAGTGATTTTGGAGCTGAAAAAAATCAAATCTGTCACCGTTTCCATTTTCTCCCCATCTATTTGCCATGAAGTGATTGGATCAGATGCCACAATCTTAGTTTTTTGAATGTTGAGTTTTAAGCCAGCTTTTTTCACTCTCCTCTTTTACCCTCATCAAGAGGCTCTTTAGTTCCTCTTCACTTTCTGCCATAAGGGTGGTATCATCTGCATATCTGAGGTTATTGATATTTCTCCTAGCAATCTTGATTCCAGCTTGTGATTCATCTAGCCTGGCATTTTACATGATGTATTCTGTATATAAGTTAAATAAGCAGGGTGACAATATACAGCCTTGATATACTTTTTCCCAATTTTGAACCGGTTCATTATTTCATGTCCATTTTTAACCTGCTTGTTGACCTGCATACAGATTTCTCAGGAGACAAGTGAAGGTGGTCTGGTATCCCCATGTCTTTAAGAATTTTCCACGGTTTCTTGTGCTCCATACAGTCAAAGGCTTTAGTGTAGTCAATGAAGTAGATGTTTTTCTGGAATTCACTCGCTTTTTCTATGATGCAACGGATGTTTACAATTTGATCTCAGGTTCCTCTGCCTTTCCTAAATCGAGCTTGTACACCGGAAGTTCTCTGTTCAAGTACTGTTGAAGCCCAACTTAGAGGATTTTGACCACTACCTTGCTAGTGTGACTGCAATTGTGTGGTAAGTTCAAACATTCTTTGGCATTGCCCTTTTTGGGGACTGGAATGAAAACTGACCTTTTCCAGTCCTAGGGCCTCTGCTGACTGAGTTTTCCAAATCTGCTGACACATTGCACGTAGCACTTTAACAGCATCACCTTTTAGGATCTGAAATAGCTCAAGTGGAATTCAGTCACCTCCACTAGCTTTGTTCATAGTGATGCTTCCTAGGTCCCTCTTGACCTCACACTCTAGGATGTCTGGGTCTGAGTGAGTGACCACACCATCGTGGTTATCCAGGTCATAAAGACCTTTCTTGTACAGTTCTTCTGTGTATTCTTGCCACCTCTTCTTAATCTGTTCTGCTTCGGTTAGGCCCTCACCATTTCTGTACCTTATCATGCTCATCTTTGCATGAAATCCTCGCTTGATATCTCTAATTTTCTTGGAGAGCTCTCTAGCCTTTCCCATTCTATTGTTTTCCTCTATTTCTTTGCATTGTTTACTTAAGATGGCTTTCTTATCTCTCTCTCCTATTCCCTGGAACTCTGCATTCAGGTGGCTATATCTTTCCTTTTCTCCTTTGCCTTTTGCTTCTCTTCTTTTCTCAGCTATTTGTAAGGCCTCTGCAGACAACCACTTTGCCTTCTTGCATTTCTTTTTCTTTGGGATGGTTTCAGTCACCCCCTCTGTACAATATTATGAACCTCCACCCATAGTTTTTTCAGATACTCTGTCTATCAGATCTAATCCTTTGAATCTATTTGTCATTTTCACAGTATAATCTTAAGAGATTTGATTTAGGTTATAAATAAATGGCCTAGTGGTTTTCTCTCCTTTCTTCAATTTAATGCCTGCTATTTGACAATCACAAAGCTAGGACCAAAATGTATAGAATAAAATGCCCAAGATGTATATTCGNTTTGGGATGGTTTCAGTCACCCCCTCTGTACAATATTATGAACCTCCACCCATAGTTTTTTCAGATACTCTATCAGATCTAATCCTTTGAATCTATTTGTCATTTTCACAGTATAATCATAAGAGATTTGATTTAGGTTATAAATAAATGGCCTAGTGGTTTTCGCTCCTTTCTTCAATTTAATGCCTACTATTTGACAATCACAAAGCTAGGACCAAAATGTATAGAATAAAATGCCCAAGATGTATATTCTCAGTCCTTGACGAGTTCATAGTCTTCTCAGAGAGAAACATATAGACAAATTACAAATGCAATGTGGCAAACAGGGCAGTGGAAGCGTGTGGGCGGTGTAGGCTTCAGCTGAATGTCTTGGACAGCCTATCTGTAAAATGAGGTCAATGCCCTCTTTACTGGTTTTGTGAGTTTTGGAAATAATGTATTTAAAACACTAAATATAGTAAGTAGCACCTTGTTGGCACTCAATAAAGTATAACTGTTAATAAGAGGCATTTAAAATTTTATTTATCTATTTATATCTGGGCTTCCCTTGTAGCTCAGTTGGTAAAGATTCTGCCTACAATGCCAGAGACCCGGGTTTGATCCCTGGGTTGGGAAGATTCCCCTGGAGAAGGAAATGGCAACCCACTCCAGTATTCTTGCCTAGAGAATCCCATGGACTGTAGCCTGCCAGGCTCCTCTGTCCATAGGGTCACAAGAGTGGACACGACTTAGCGACTAAACCACCACCATTTATACTTAGCTACTATAAATAACTCATGATAGAATTGCCCTTTGTAATGTATAAGGCACTTTTAATCCATTATCTCAACACTGGGAAAGAGTTATTTTTGGCTCTTTCACTGATGAGGAACCTGGGGCTTAGAGAGATGAAATGCCTTGGCCAAGGTCCATAGTTTATGCACAAATGCTGAGCGAGAACCACTTTTGGTTAAGACAGAGAGTACTGACCTTTTCAAGCCCAAGTGCTAAGAGGGACCACCAGAAGGAAAGAAATTGGTGTGGCCTTTAGGCTTCCCTTGTAGCTCAGTCAATAAAGAATCTGCCTGTAGTGCAGGAGACCTGGGTTTGATCCCTGGGTTAGGAAGATCCCTGGAGAAGGAAATGGCAACCCACTCCAGTATCCTTGCCTGGAAAATCTCATGGACAGAGGAGCCTGGTGGGCTGCAGTCCATGGGGTCGCAAAGAGTTGGGCACGACTGAGTGACTAACACTTACTTACTTACTTACTTTGCTAATGTAGGGCTTGTTGGAAGGTGGTAGAGGTCACACAGCCCACGTAGGGTGATACAATCAGAGGGTGGGAGCAAGTGGACTCCCTACCTTTCCTTGGAATTTCAGAAAAAACCTTTAGACAGGAGAGGTAAAGTCTGTATAATGCCCACAGACTTGGGAATCTTTGTCACTTTCCCTTGTTTGATGGTTTTATCTCCTGCCCATTCATTCTCCTGAACCATAAGCAATAAAACCCTAATAAGAAAAATCATCTATCTGCGTATTTTGGAGGCAGCAAAGAAACAGAAACTACATAGCAAAAGAAGAGCCCCAAAGGATATGTGGCTAGTGGCAGTTTTTCAGGGGGAAAGACTAAATCTTCAGGACATAGCAGAGGCTGGGGAAAAGTGAGAAGAACACAGGAGCTTCCCAGTGGGAGTGGGGCCCACCAGGAGTCCTGGGATTTTACAGGGGAACAGCCAGTCACCTGGGCCCACGTGGAGCCAGATCGAGGAGCTAGGTCATGTCACCACACTGTACGTGGCACAGAAACNACATAGCAGAGGCTGGGGAAAAGTGAGAAGAACACAGGAGCTTCCCAGTGGGAGTGGGGCCCACCAGGAGTCCTGGGATTTTACAGGGGAACAGCCAGTCACCTGGGCCCACGTGGAGCCAGATCGAGGAGCTAGGTCATGTCACCACACTGTACGTGGCACAGAAACGCTGCAGCTCCTGGACGCAGGCCTCAGGAGATGAGGGGCTCAGTGGCAGAAGACCGGGAGCTTTCAGAGAAGTTCAGAGGAGCATCAGATAGTTGGCCATTGGCTGTCTCTGCTGCCAGACGGAGAGAGGAGGGGAGGCAGGGGAGATGGCCTCGAGTTTGTTCAGCTTGAAGGCTCCCTGAGGCGCGGGCAGCAGTTCCTCTCCAGCAAGAAGAGTTGGGAAGAGCCGCAGCCTGCAGCCCGGGGCCTGCCTCAATCGCCGTCACTAACTCAGCTTGCTGCTTCTTCACACAACTCCCCAGGCTACCGGGTCTTCACTTGTGAAACGGGGACAGATAATTCCAGCTTTAACCATTTCATAGCACTCGGAACAAGAACCAGTTGAAGTTAATAGATATAAAAGAACATTGAAAACTGTAACAAATTCTGAAGGACTAGAAGAGAATTTCATGTGTTCTCATTTCTAATTAATTAATTTTAAGGCATTTCTAATCCACTAGTGTGGCAATGTGTTATTACTGAGCGGGAGCTCTCTGATCCTGGGTGCTTCAGGTGTATGTACGCACCCAGACTGCAGGGCACAGGGGAGCAGCCAGTTTCCATGTCAGAACAGAACGGTACCTGCTTCACGTGCAGCAACATGGATTTTGGCTAGACTTTAGATAGATTAAGTTAACTAAGAAAAAGGAGAGACTGTGTGAAGTTTTGAGAATTTTCTTCCAAGATTTTTTTTTTTGATCTTTTTTCTGAAGCATTTTGCAGTCGATTAAAGATATGATTTTTCATTCCTAGTTACTTCAGTTTGATGATTTTTAATGATGAAGGTGGCTTGTGTATGGGTGTGTGCAAGTAAGGCAGCTCTTTTTGAGAAGGTTTGGGCACTCCTGTACTCAGAGTCAGGAGAATGGACTATATATATTCTCCTCACATCCCTCCTGGATTTTAGCAGCTGCCATCTCCTGCTCAGCCTGAGTGTCCTCAAGCTCTCAGGGAAGGGAGGCGCCTGGAGCCAAAGAGAGGAGCAGACAGGACAAGCTGACTCAAGGGAAATTCCTCTCTTTCTCTGTCTCTCATCACAGCCGTTCCCTGAGGCACTAAGTATCCAAAGCCAGTGACTCTATAATAATCTTTCACCGAGAAAACTGAAAACACTGAGGGCTGAGTGTGGTACCCAAATTGCAAATCAATGAAGTCTGAATTAAATATTGATTTTCCCCATTTTCTTTCAGGAAAGCTTCTTTACAGTAATTGCCTTGCTGCTTTTGTTTTTCACTTTTAAATTTTCATCCTGATTTTTAATCACTCCAGTGCTGAAAGACTAATAATCCTGTAAGGAAGAGCTCTGTCTTCCCCACTTCCCTTTACCTTCCTCCCAGCCCTCCTCCCTCCTCCCTTGGTGACTTTCCTCTCCAAAAATGGAATGTCAGGAAGTGGGAGATGCGACTCATAACATAGGACTGAGAAGATCAGCCCATAACGCTGTGCAGGGTGAAGGGCAGTCAGCCCCACCCCGGGGCTCCCGTATGGACGCCTTGTCCCAGAAGGAAGAGCAAGGTATCGTCTCCTTAATGTTTAAGATATAATACATAAACTCTAAAATCCTTTAGCATAACTGACCATATATATATCAAAGGCATATATATGTTTAGGCTATTTTTTCCTCCAGTAATTCTCAGTTTTTTACAATTAAACCCAAGAGAGTAATCTTAATACACACACACACACACACACAAGCTTGTGGCACAAATAAGAGCAAGGCCTTATCACCAAGGCCAAATAAGAGATGAAGACTAAGCATCACAGGGGCTTGACTTCAGTGGGATTCATCTAGACTGTTCTCTTCACACTCTTCTTTAGAAACTCTTCCTTTGTCTGCCTCTCCTAAAACCCAGGGCTTTTATCCTTGGATATGGAGAAGGCAGTGGCACTCCACTCCAGTACTCTTGCCTGGAAACTCCCATGGACAGAGGAGCCTGATGGGCTGCAGTCCATGGGGTTGCTAAGGGTCGGGTGCGACTGAGCGACTTTCACTTTTCACTCTCATGCTTTGGAGAAGGCAATGGCAACCCACTCCAGCGTTCTTGCCTGGAAACTCCCATGGATGGAGGAGCCTGATAGGCTGCCGTCTATGGGGTCGCACAGAGTCGGACACGACTGAAGCGACTTAGCAGCAGCAGCAGCAGCAGCAGCATGGGCCTGCCAGAGCTGGAGGAAAATATTTAAGAAGTCCCAAGCCTTAAAAAGATTCTGGTGCTTTCTCAAGTGTTCCAAGTCCTCATATAGCACAAAATGAAACATAAGTTAAGGCAAGAATCTCCAAAATAGTTCTGACTCTCCCATAATGATGACTAGAATGTCAAGTAGGAAGTCGTTCGAATTGTTTGTGTGTGTGTCCGCTTTGTTGAGAGTCCAATAAGTGGTTGAGCTCTAGGTGTGGTGAGAGGACAGGTCCATTTCTGAGAGGCTGGAGTCTGCCTGGTGGCCTGTAATTCTCCACCCACCCTGGAGAAGTTGTCAGTCCCAGGCTCTGGGTAACAAGGAAAACAGCCCAGCCCTGATCTGCTTTCTCTCCCCCTGTGTGCCAGCAGCTTCTGGGCCTCTAGCACGTCCAGTTAGCCACTGGCTCCAGGCTGCAGAAAAAGAAAACGGTCCGGTCTCTATTCCCAAAGGACCAGACTGGAGGCAAGGATGTTCTGGGATGAGCTTGTTAGCAGAGAAATTTAATTACATTCCTCTCACCAGACCAAAGGTTGTGTGTTTCTACATTGCCTCTCTCTTGAGCTCTCCAGTGTTGGTTACGAGCAGGTCTGTAAGTGTCAAGGTGCAAGCGTGGAGAACAGGAAGATGGTGCAGGCCCAGGGGATTTCAGAGTTCCCCAGGAGGAGAATCGTCTATGTGCTTCCTTCTGCCCTCCTTCATTCACTTTTGCTGGAAATTCCTCAGACTTCGGAATGAGCCAAATGGGTTTGCATGGCAGCAAATGCATTCATTCACTAAACACTTATTGAGACCTACTGTGAACCAGGACTCAGGTAAAGAAGTATGGAGATAAAAATCATAGCCTGNGGGCCTGCCAGAGCTGGAGGAAAATATTTAAGAAGTCCCAAGCCTTAAAAAGATTCTGGTGCTTTCTCAAGTGTTCCAAGTCCTCATATAGCACAAAATGAAACATAAGTTAAGGCAAGAATCTCCAAAATAGTTCTGACTCTCCCATAATGATGACTAGAATGTCAAGTAGGAAGTCGTTCGAATTGTTTGTGTGTGTGTCCGCTTTGTTGAGAGTCCAATAAGTGGTTGAGCTCTAGGTGTGGTGAGAGGACAGGTCCATTTCTGAGAGGCTGGAGTCTGCCTGGTGGCCTGTAATTCTCCACCCACCCTGGAGAAGTTGTCAGTCCCAGGCTCTGGGTAACAAGGAAAACAGCCCAGCCCTGATCTGCTTTCTCTCCCTCTGTGTGCCAGCAGCTTCTGGGCCTCTAGCACGTCCAGTTAGCCACTGGCTCCAGGCTGCAGAAAAAGAAAACGGTCCGGTCTCTATTCCCAAAGGACCAGACTGGAGGCAAGGATGTTCTGGGATGAGCTTGTTAGCAGAGAAATTTAATTACATTCCTCTCACCAGACCAAAGGTTGTGTGTTTCTACATTGCCTCTCTCTTGAGCTCTCCAGTGTTGGTTACGAGCAGGTCTGTAAGTGTCAAGGTGCAAGCGTGGAGAACAGGAAGATGGTGCAGGCCCAGGGGATTTCAGAGTTCCCCAGGAGGAGAATCGTCTATGTGCTTCCTTCTGCCCTCCTTCATTCACTTTTGCTGGAAATTCCTCAGACTTCGGAATGAGCCAAATGGGTTTGCATGGCAGCAAATGCATTCATTCACTAAACACTTATTGAGACCTACTGTGAACCAGGACTCAGGTAAAGAAGTATGGAGATAAAAATCATAGCCTGTGATCTTAAAGACCACTTTCTAGGGAGACAGACATATATGCAATTACAATATCGCTTGGTAAGGGCTGTGATAGGTATATCCATGAACCCATGTAAGAGGGACAGCTAAAATCTATTCAATGAGACCAGTGGGACCAGCTTTATGGGAGTTTGGGAAGGTAATGAATAAATGAGATGATCTGTATAAAATGCTTCCCCTTCATGGATCACAGTGTTGTCATGGAAAAAGGGCTTTTGTAACTCANGTAAGGGCTGTGATAGGTATATCCATGAACCCATGTAAGAGGGACAGCTAAAATCTATTCAATGAGACCAGTGGGACCAGCTTTATGGGAGTTTGGGAAGGTAATGAATAAATGAGATGATCTGTATAAAATGCTTCCCCTTCATGGATCACAGTGTTGTCATGGAAAAAGGGCTTTTGTAACTCAATGAAGCTATGAGGATGCTGTGCAGGGCTACGCAAGACAGATGGGTCATAGTGAAGAGTTCTGACGAAATGTGGTCCACTCAAGGAGGGAACAGCAAACCACTCTAGTATTCTTGTGTGAGAACCACGTGAAAAGTATGAAAAGGCAAAAATATATGACACCAAAAGGTGAGCCCCCCAGGTTGGAAAGTGTCCAATATGCTACTGGGGAAAAGTGGAGAGCAATTGTTAACACTAATAGCTCCAGGAAGAATGAAGTGGCTGGGCCAAAGCAGAAATGACTCCCAGCTGTGGATGTGTCTGGTGGGAAAGGGAATGCTCTTTTCAATGCTGTAAAGAGCAATAATGCATAACAACCTGGAATGTTAGGTCCATGAATTCAGGTAAATTGGATGCAGTCAAGCAGGAGATGGCAAGAATGAACACTGACATCTTAGGAATCAGTGAACTAAAATGGATGGGAATGGGTGAATTTAATTCAGATGACCATTATATCTACTACTGTGGGCAAGAATCCCTTGGAAGAAATGCAGTAGCCCTCATAGCCAACAAAAGAGTCAAAAATGCAGTATTTGGGAGCAATCTCAAAAATAACAGAATGGCCTCAGTTTGTTTACAAGATCACTCATTCATTACAGTAATCCAAGTTTATGCCTAAACCACTCATGCTGAATAAATTGAATTTGATCAGTTCTTTGAAGACCTACAAGATCTTCTAGAACTAACATCAAAAACAGATGTCCTTTTCATCNCCAACAAAAGAGTCAAAAATGCAGTATTTGGGAGCAATCTCAAAAATAACAGAATGGCCTCAGTTTGTTTACAAGATCACTCATTCATTACAGTAATCCAAGTTTATGCCTAAACCACTCATGCTGAATAAATTGAATTTGATCAGTTCTTTGAAGACCTACAAGATCTTCTAGAACTAACATCAAAAACAGATGTCCTTTTCATCATAGGAGCTTGGAATGCAAAAGTAGGAAGTCAAGAGATACCTGGAGTAACAGGCAAGTTTGACCTTGGAGTATACAANCAGTAATCCAAGTTTATGCCTAAACCACTCATGCTGAATAAATTGAATTTGATCAGTTCTTTGAAGACCTACAAGATCTTCTAGAACTAACATCAAAAACAGATGTCCTTTTCATCATAGGAGCTTGGAATGCAAAAGTAGGAAGTCAAGAGATACCTGGAGTAACAGGCAAGTTTGACCTTGGAGTATACAATGAAGCGGGGCAAAGACTAACAGTTTTGTCAAGAGAATACATTGGTCAAAGCAAACACCGTTTTCCAACAACACAAGAGGTGACTTTACACATGGGCTTCACCAAACGGTCAATACCGAAATCAGATTGGTTATGTTCTTTACAGCCAAAGAAGGAGAAGCTCTATACAGTCAGCAAAAACAGGACGAAGAGCTGACTGTGGCTCAGAACATGAAATCCTTATTGCAAATTTCAGGCTTAAATAGAATAAAATAGAGAAAACCACTAGCCCATTCAGTTATGACCTAAATCGAATCCCTTATGATTATATAGTGGAGGTGATGAACAGATTCAAGGGATTAGATCTGTAGACAGAGAGCCTGAAGAACTATGAACAGAGGTTTGTAACACTGTACAGAAGACAGGGACCAAAACCATCCGGAAGGAAAACAAATGCAAAAAGGCAAAGTGGTTGTCTGTGGAGGCCTTACAAATAGCTGAGAAAAGAAGAAACGTGAAAAGCAAGGGAGAAAAGGAAAGATATACCCACCTGAATGCAGAGTTCCAGAGAATAGTAAGGAGAGAAAAGAA
>SJYA01002152.1:13845-26941 GCA_006410615.1 Neotragus moschatus | reverse complement strand
CCCGCAACCCCCACGGCTATTTCCCCTTCCCTCCTTGACCCTCTGCTCTCCACCTCTGACGACATTCCTCTTTGGCACCCCTGGTGCTCGGGCATGGCTACCCAGTCTGTGACCCGTGGCTGCTGAGGCTGTGCCTGTGAACGTACCATGGTTGGCTGGGGCAGCCAGCAGGCCTAGTGTCGGAGGCCTGGCCGTCACGGGGTTTGAAGGGAGTGTCCCTGCAGCCTCTGTGCTCTGAGTAAAACGTGTCTTGGTGAGAGAAGCCAGGCTGGTCCCTTTAACCTGGAGACACAGCACACAGTAAGTCAGTTTTTGCCTGAGAGGAACTTCGCTTTGTAGTCTGGGAACTTCAGCAACCAATTCCAAGCTTACAGAGAGTCCCTGTGGAGAATGGGGGAAGGTGAGCAGAAAGCGGGACAAGCAAGGACTTTCTGAGCGTCTGGTCTCTCATCACGCTATGGAGGCGGAAACGGAGGTCCAGACGGGGAGGGCCTGAGGTCAGGGGCCGGCAGGCGGCCAAGCTGGTGGGAGAGCTAGGATCAATCTCCAGACCCCCTGACCAGGGGCCTTCCCTTGCCTGGGGATCAGGCTCACACAGCAAATGAGCGCAGTCTTCACGTCAGCCCCTGTGAAGGCAGGCAGGGCTGAGGATGGACTTCTGAACTGGCTGGGGCACTCCTTTTTGTGAGGACACTGCTGATGTTCCAGTGAGATACACCTTATGGTCTCACTTGAAGGCCGAGGGAGGGAGGGAGGGATGTGTGACTTCTATGGGAAGGCTCACAGTTTTTGCTACAAATTTGAAGTTTTGTGTTTTCTTTCTTAGCATCATGTGACAGTTTCCTGTGGAGGAACAAGAATTTCACTTCCCAGAGAAAGATGGAGGCTTGAGACAGCTGATTACAAGGTAGAGAGGGACCAGGCCTCTGATGCCCAGTTTCTTTCAGGGAACGCAGTGAGTCTGCGGCATGGCCCTCACCTGGGGGAGCTGGTCCCCGTAGTCTGTGAGCTCATCATAGTTGCTCGGATCCATGACCTCATCGTAGTTGTCCAGGCTCAGGACATAGTCCCCCAGATGCAGAACGGCATAAGAATCGCCTTCCCTATACGGCTGGTCTTCTCCCCTCTCCTCCTTTGAGAGAGATGCTGTCCCTGCTTCTTGCAGCATCAGGATTAGAAGGCTTAGTAAGGCCAGGAGCTTCATGGGGGTCCTGGCGGGTGGGGAATGGAATGAGAACGGAGCCGAGTCACTAAGGGCGTCCAGTCCTGGGGAAGCAGCTCACAAACTCATCCCACTTCCCACCCTTACGCTTGCAGACCCTTAAGCTGTTCATCACACTTAGTATCTTCATTGCACGTGGAGGCTCCCTCCACGCTGGGGCTGCATCTCGGGGGATGCCGCCTGTCGGCCCCCGCTCCAGTCACCACACACTGATACTCATTCACGCGTGCAGGAATGTGCAGGCACCTGGCAAAATCTCACTTACTCATCACAACACACACACTCATGCATGTCCCCTTGTCTCCATAACTCCAAACTAACTAGGTATACACAGATGTGCTTTCTTATACAGTCGCCCATTCAGAGTACAACAATTACCCAGTACACTAGATTTAGAGAAACTTCACCATTAAGGAAGCCCATGGTTTTTAAGAAGATTATTCGTTCATTCGTGCCTTTGCCTGACAAACGTTTATGAGCTATCTTAATAGTCCCAGGCACTGGATTTGTCTCTGGGGGCACAGAAATAAATAGGGCAAGCCTAGTTCCAGGAATGCCTAATCCATTTAGGGAACACAGGCTTAAAAATTGATTCCAGTTAGAATTGATTACGGAGAAGGCAATGTCACCCCACTCCAGTACTCTTGCCTGGAATATCCCATGGATGGAGGAGCCTGGTGGGCTGCAGTCCATGGGGTCACTAAGAGTCGGACAAGATTGAGCGAATTCACTTTCACTTTTCACTTTTCTGCATTGGAGAAGGAAATGGCAACCCACTCCAGTGTTCTTGCCTGGAGAATCTCAGGGATGGGGGAGCCTAGTGGGCTGCCATCTATGGGGTTGCACACAGTTGGACACGACTGAAGCGACTTGGCAGAATTGATTACAGAAAAGAATGTTAGTTTTAAAATACATTTATGAATGCAGATTTTTAGAAACAAAAGATTACAGAAACAAAAGAACTCTTTGTGTATGGCTGTACACACTCAGAAAGTTCCACAGGTATCTCTGTACAGATGAGTTCAAATGTTCATGCGTGTTCACCCACATATGCACAGATGGGTCAGGGAACGTGTGTCGTGTGGGTGTGAAGTACCTGGTGTATTTCTGTTAACGCATCTTTCCCCAAAGTCAGCTGCACGAGTCTCTAGGAGACTCTCTTATTTTCCCTTCAATTTTTAAAATTGAAGTATAGCTGATTTACAGCGTTGGGCCAATCTTTGCTGTATAGCAAAATGATTCAGTTATTAAAAATATGCAATGCTTCATGAATTTGCATGTTATCCTTGTTCAAGGACCATGCTAATCTTCTGTATCACCCCAATTTTATTTTTTAATCGGATGATAATTGCTTTACAATGTTGTTGTGTTGGTTTCTGCCATACAACTCGAATCAGTCATAATTACATTGATAAGGTGTGTGTGTGTGTGTGTGTGTGTGTGTAGCACATATATATATATATATATATGCTGCTAAAGCGAGCACTCTCCCTCTTTCTTAATTTTTGCTGGGCAAGGGGGTAAGCCCCCATCCGTAGCAAGAGCTGTCTCCTCAACTTACCTCCCATACATTGCTCCAAACCAAATTATATAATCAAAAAAATCTTAAAGAAGAAATGCCACCCTGCAACCTCAATGCCAACACCCAACCCCACTGTGCCCAGTGCTCCTCTCCGCCTGCACTCGCCCTCACTTGCACACCAAAATATCAAAGCCCACAACCTTACCCTTAGACTCTGGGTTCCAAATGGAGCCTCACAGCTTCCAGAGAGGCGGGAACTCTGCCGGGGAAGTTATGACCCTCTGAAGGGCCTGGGTAGAAGGTTGCCTGGGGAGGGCGGGGAGCGAGTCAAGCCAATGACTTCCCTCTTTCTTGACGTCCAGCCGTTTCTTCTCCCCTTTCCTCAGCAGTCCCTCGCGTCACCCCTCTGCTTGGTTGGAAAGACTCTCTCTCTCCCTCCCTGCAGCCCTCCCTTGCCAGCCCCACACGGACCCCTCCCACCCCCCACCTCGTCCTTTCCTCTCTCTGTCTGCCTCTTTTTGTGGCCCACTCTCTTTGAGGGGGTGGGTGGCTACCACCCCTGCAGGGGACACCCACCCCTCAGATCCTGTGCTCTCCAAGAAGAGAAGGCAGCCGTGGGGCTTTGTGGAGGGCCGGAGGTCGCCTTTCCCACTTTCTTCAGCCTGAGAGTGGCGCGGCTTTGGTTTCAGAGATGGAATCCAAAGATTTAAAGAGGCTCACCTGAGGTACTCTGACCAGCACCACTACCTGCCACCTGGACCTCTAATATGGGACTATAAGTGCACAAAAATCACCACAGGGAGAGAGATTCAAAGAGGAGATGAACAAGGGATGTAGTAGAATTTGAAAGCCAGCTTCAAGCTCTCCGCCAGTGATGGAGAGGAAGATACAGGAAACTCTCCGGACCTACAAGAATGGGCCTCAGAAAAGCACCTCCTGATCATAAACACCAGGAAGCATCAGGTGGGGTCCTCAGGTGTCTGAGGAGAATCTCCCCATTCCGGGGTCCTTACCAAAGATGCACCTTTTGGGAGAGACTCTTCTTTCCCTGATGCCTTTGGCAAATCCCTGCTGAAGGCGGTGGGAAGGAGCTCAGACACCTTCCTCCCGATTCTGCTAGCCTTATACACGGTTTGCCCAGGTTCTTAGACAATGCTCCTCCTCTCTGCTTCCTCCTGCTAACCATGTACTAAGTCCAGCTGCATGGGTCTCAGGATCATTAATTAATCATTCAGTTCAGTTCAGTTCAGTTGCTCAGTTGTGTCCAACTCTTTGCAACCCCATGAATCACAGCATGCCAGGCCTCCCTGTCTATCACCAACTCCTGGAGTACACTCAAACTCATGTCCATCGAGTTGGTGATGCCACCCAGCTATCTCATGCTCTGTCATTCCCTTCTCCTCTTGCCTCCAATCCCTCCCAGCATCAGGGTCTTTTCCAATGAGTCAACTCTTTGCATGAGATGGCCAAAATATTGGAGTTTCAGCTTCAGCATCAGTCCCTGCAATGAACAGCCAGGACTGATCTCATTTAGGATGGACTGGTTCGATCTCCTTGCAGTCCAAGGGACTCTCAGGAGTCTTCTCCAGCACCACAGTTCAAAAGCATCAATTCTTCGGCGCTCAGCTTTCTTCACAGTCCAACTCTCACATCCATACACGAGCACTTGAAAAACCATAGCCTTGACTAGATGGACCTTTGTTGGCAAAGTAATAATTTTAGGATCATTTAATCCAGATCTTTTATCGTACAGGTGGAGAATCAGAGGCCCATCAAAGAGAGGTGACTTGCCCAAGATCACACAGAGCCAGCATCAGGTCCTAAATCCTTAATTCATATGACCCCTGCCCTCTTTTGTAAAAGGAAATGGTAACCCACTCCAGTATTCTTGCCTGGAGAATCCCAGGGACAGAGGAGCCTGGTTGGCTGTGGTCTACGGGGTCGCAGAGTCGGACACGACTGAAGGGACTTAGTAGCAGCAGCAGCAGCTGCCTTCTTTGCCTCACCCTAGAAAGTCCTGAGGCCATACATCTCTGTGGCCTCAGAACAGATGGCCCTGGCAGAACTCATCTCTGCCCTGGCACAAGACCTGAAGGGGCAGAGCTAATAGCCTGGCCCAAGGGCCAGAGCCTGGCTTGCAGTATTCCTGGGCACCAGCTGGAATGGAGGGGCTTTCCCAGCCCAGGAACCTTGTCTCCAGAGCAAAGCCTGTTCTGGATCCCCTGGCAGCCCCCCTCACGAGGAGAGACACAGAGGGCGCTGCTGGTGGAGAGGTGGCCCTGGAGCCAGGGAGGTGCCCAGGAAGCGGGCGGCGCATGCGGTGGGCGGTCCTCAACCTTCTCCACAGCCGAGGCTCCGCGTTCAGATCCCCCCCGGCCCACTCCAGCCAGCCGGGCGTCACCGCCCCACCGCCGCACCGCTTGTTCCCTGGGAAGAATTGGTGTGGCTGCTCCTTCATCGCTCCTCCAGTCCGCCCCAGCGCCCCTGGGCCGCACCCCAGCACTTCTGCTCTGGGTCTGCGGCTGCGGCCCGCGAGCCCTGCGCCCGCTCGCGCCGCTTCTGGTCCCGCCGCGCATGCGCCAGTTCCCTCCTCCCCCGGCCCCTGCTGAGCCGCTTCCGACTCAGGCTTCAAGTTCTAGACCCTCAACCCCTTCTACTCTTGGCTTCACAAACACACCCGACAGGCTGTCTGGTTACCATGGATTTCAGGGAGGGTCCATGGTGTGTGTGTGTGTGTGAGGGTCTATGGTGTGTGTGTGTGAGAGTCCATGGTGTGTGTGTGTGTGAGGGTCCACGGTGTATGCGTGTGTATGTGTGTGAGGGTCCACCGTGTCTGTATCTGTGTGTGTCTATGGTGTGTGTGTGTGTGTGTGTGTGTGTGAGGGTCCATGGTGTGTGTATGTGTGTGTGTGTGTGTGTGTGTGTGTGTGTGTGTGAGGGTCCATGGTATGTACGGGTGTGTGTGTGTGAGAGCCCGTGGTATGTGTGTGTGTGCTTGTGTGTGAAGGCCCATGGTGTGTGTGTGTGATCTGCGTGGGAACCGTCTAACCGTCCTGCTGTTGTTCCAGGCAGCTCAGCCCTGGAGAGCCGCTCTAATCCGAGCCTCGTTAGGAGGAGCAGGAGGCGTGATGATGGAGTGGAGGTGGCAGGCCCTGGGGACAGAGGTCTGGGGCAGGGTGATCCCATTGCTTCCCTGTTCATGGGCACAGAGAGTGAGGGAGAGGCAGAGGTGGAAGTTTCAGGAATTTCCCTGCTGTTTGGACAGCAGGGGTCTATTTCCTGCCGAGGGCTTGTAGCCACATAAATCCATGACTGCAAATCATTCCTCTTCTTCTCTCAGACACACACACACACACACACACACACACACACACNAGAGTGAGGGAGAGGCAGAGGTGGAAGTTTCAGGAATTTCCCTGCTGTTTGGACAGCAGGGGTCTATTTCCTGCCGAGGGCTTGTAGCCACATAAATCCATGACTGCAAATCATTCCTCTTCTTCTCTCAGACACACACACACACACACACACACACACACACACGGTAGACTCCATGTCTCTGATCTTTTTCTCAAGCTGGTTCCCTTCTTTCCTGCTTCTGTGCTTTTTCCTCCTTCTCTCACCTGGCAAAATCTGATTCAAATCTTAAGATCCAGCGCAAATGATAGGACCCATTCTGGTTTCTCCCAGGCAGAAGGAGAGACCCTCCCCACAATGCTTTTTGTACCCAGCATTATTGCAGACACTTAAGACATGCAGTTACTAATTCACGGATTTTCCCTTTATGAATTCCTCAAGGGAAGGAGGTATATATTACCTGTCCTTGAATTCTTAGCTGGAAACTTTGCACATGGTTGAACACTTGCTGAATTGAACTGAGGCAGAAATTTAGGAGGCAAGGTAGAAGGGGTGGGACAGTATCCGGCAGCTTTTTATCCAACAGAAGGTGGTGTAGTCCGGGAGGATTACCAGGTTGGTTCTGAAACAAACCTTCCACCTGAAGAGAGATTCCAGGGCATCCTGATCGTGCCCCTCTGTGAATATCTGCACGGCCTATAGACCATTCCAGATGAAGTGGTTGGCCCTTTGCTCACTGCGCTCGGTATACCTCTGCCACGTTGTTCTGTGCATTTTACACCAGTCCTCAACTAGTCTGTAAGTTTTGTCTGGTTAGTGATGAAGTCTGGTTTATGCCTTTCTGTATCTGTCTCAGTACTGAGCATTTTGGAGACCCTCAGCCATCTAGTAGTATCTGTGGGTTGAAAAGAACTTGGAGTTTGGGGCTTCACATGTGGCTGCCAGATTTTTTTTATCTGACTTTAGGAATGGGGAAAGTTCACCAAGAAAAGGTTTTAGAATCATTTCCCTAGAGTTTCTTAGGAATAGGATCCCATCTTTACCAGTCTTCTCAGAGGTAGTAAGGTTGGAGGCAGGGGGAGAGGGTGGCAAGATGAATTTAAGGTACTCTCCTCACCTGTTTACATTGTCAAATTCAAGCAGAATATTTTTCATATTTTATTTTCTCTGCTGTGAAGCATGATGGAATGTGAAAGTTGTTTCACAAAGTTGTCATGATCTTCAAGAAAGAATAGATGTAGGTACAGGGCACGCATACACACCTACTTACACACCTGTATGTGCCTATGCCAACAGGACTGAGAGAATGAAGTTGTATATGGAGGAGGCGGCCTCCTTAAATCCAGGGGAAACCAGCGCATTGTGTGTGTGTGGTGGGGGGAACTATATGGCCAACTCAATTTCCTCTGGTTTGCAGCTGCAGGGAGCTGTAGAGGAAGCCAGCATATTCTAGACAGGGCACTGGGATGATGGTGATTCTGTTGCTGCTGAAAGAAAACAGTTCAGGTTTGCAGGAGCAGGGGAATGACCCCTCCTCCCTGAGGAGTCCTAGGCGCCGTGCTCATTACCAGAGAGGCTGATGGTGCAAGGTGGGAGTAAGATACACAAGGGGGGCTTATCCAAGCTGTAGCACCTTGGCTACAGTCTATCTTGACTTTAAGCAAGAGCTTTGGAAAAACCAGCTGTAGCTGCAAAGAATGAAGCAGTTGAATGGGAACATGGGGAGGAACTTGATGAAATGGGCCTGTTTTCTGTAAATTAGCAAAAGAAGAAAATTAGCATAAAATGGAGATTTCTTGAAGTTGGGGAGCTAGCTTAATTCAATTTCTTAAACATCTCTGGGACTTTTCTCAACCTAACTTGAGAGTGGGCACTGCGTCCGACTCATTTCTAGGACACACTCCGCCCAGTCTCACCAACGTACCCTTGGGGGCTGTAGGAGGGGCATCTCCACCCACTAGAGGGAGGAAAGGGGAGATGAAGGTCAGTCGGCTCTGGGGGACTCGGGCTTCCCTTAGAGGCCTTTCACACACTGCTCCCCTGGGCCAGACTGGGTGGCAGTGTGTGTGAAAACTTTGGGGGAAGGACAGTCCATTCAGGGAATAAATTATTGCGAAGGGAGATATATTATCTATATATATATATATTAGGACTTGTGCTGGTCTAAAGGGTGGAGCTGCATAGAGAACATGAGCCCCAGAGGGTCCTTGGAAGGGTACTGTAGCTACCTCCTTGGTCTGCCACCTGAAAGCAGAGAGCAGAAGGGACCTACAAGGTGAGAGGGCAGAGGGGAACAAGCCATATTCCCTTCTGAGTTACTGAAGTTTCCCTCTTGGGTTCACTCATATGGGAACCATGTCCCCTATCTTGGTGCCTCTATACCCGAGTGCCCTATAAACCCCAGAAGACAGAGACCATGCGTGTCGCCCACAGCTTTTCAAGTGGGAACTTGAGGCCAACTCCTGACCTTGGCAGATCACCCCAGAAAGATGAGGAGGACACAGGAGCCAGCTATGGGCAGTATCAGCCACCAGATGTCACTGTTGTGCCTAGCTGAGTGGGGCGGCCACTGCACAAGCAGAAGAGGACTCTGGGAGATTTCTGGCTCTCTGCCCCTTCTCGAGCAGTTTCTCGGGAGCCGCTCCCCAGCAAGGGAGGGGCAGAGAGTGCATGGCAGGGTGGGGTTTCTGGCTCTATACCCTCCCCGTGTTGCTGCTCCTCAGGCGTGGGGCCTCTGGTCCAGCGGCCAAGCAGCTATCCACACCCACACGGGCCATCCTGGGCTCTGACCCCCAGCCTCTCCCACTGGCTGGCTCCTGGGTGTGTGGGCCACTCTCCTCCTGGAATGCTCCTCCCTGCTCTTACTGTTGGCACAGAGGCTCAGCCAGGAGGCTGCGTGCCGAGAAGGGGCCTGTCTCACCCTATGAAGGAGCAACGGGTCCCTGTGCCCCTCTGAGCCTGCGCCCTTCTTCAGCCATTTCCTTGCACCTCCTTTCCAGAACCCAGGCTGGCAGAGGGCAGGTGCCCATCTGGTGCCCGTGACTGGGGCAGGGCAGAAGCAGTTTTGGAAGATGGGATCCTTGACCCAGGAGACCTGAGTTCCTCAGTCTGTTTGGGTCAGAGCTGCCCACAATAGAGGAGTTTCCAGAAGGACTTTCCAAACTTCACGTCTAGGCTGCCTCTGACCATGCTCCGCTTGCTTTGGCCAGGACGAGAACCAGATTTCAGCCCATGGCGCAGGCTAACCCAGGGGTGATGAGGGAGGAAGAGAGTGGGATGTCTTTAGACACACACTTATGCTTCTGGGACCAGAAGTTGGGGTGCACAGCGGGTGTCTTTGGGTGGACCAAATTAAGCCTTTGGAAATCTTGTTCTAGAAGCTGCTGGGGCAGCTGAGTATGTGGCTTGTCCCTGACTCGGGAAGGTGGGGTAAGAAGGGCAGAGCGGGGAGCAAGAAAAGGAAACAGAGCAGACAACCTGTGGGCACGGGCGCCTGGGCCTCCACATTCAGTGTGGCCGGAGGAGCTCCAGGGGCACAGAGGGCCTAGATGACCACGGACTGCAGCAGGCGAAAGCACATCATGAGGTCCAGCGGGATGGGCGGCTTCAGGTAGTTCCCATCCAGCCGCAGGTAGCGGAGGTGCGGCACGTGCTCCAGGTCCAAGGAGAAGTCATGGAAGGCGACTAGATTGTTGGGGCAAATTTGGGTCCCATTGATTTCTGCGGAGAAAGAAAGGGAGAAGTCAGCAGGAGAGGTGGGCAGGGGGTGGGCTCACCAGTTCTCGGGAACGTGCGGCCATGAGTGATTGACCCTAACCTCCAGGCTGGTTTACCCGTTTGTAAAATGAACTGAATTGGAACTGATCAACAATTGTTATTGCAAACTCACTCTAAAGAGTCATGGAGAAAGTGAACTTTGAGCTGACCCTTCAAAGATAAGATTAACGTGTAGAGACTTGGGGATGGTGTTCTGATGCTGCGACCTATTTGAGTGATGTTGTGGAGAGCAAAAAGCTCATGGCAGAGTTTGGAACCAGTAAATAGTACAACGTGATGTACGAAGCAGAGTAAACTGGAGAGGCTCCCGTTGTGGCTACCAGTTATAGGAGATTTTCAGATGTTTCACTAAGGATGGAGTCTCTGGTTTCTAGTCTGAGGAATGTCACCGAGCAGGACTGTGGCTATGAGAGGGACAGTGGGATACATGAACTGGTGTCCCTGGGGGGCTAAATCTGGAAGGGCCCTATGATCAGGTTTATACTGTAGAAGGATGAATCTGGCTGCATGCAGGGAAACAGTGGAGGGAAGCAAGATCTGAAGCCCTCAGTGGATGGATCACCCTGGAGGTTCTCCTGTAAATGGTATGTGAGGCTTGAGGCTGGGCAGAAGATGGCTAGGTTAACTGAACTAGGGAAGACAGGAAGAGAAGGGGCACCAGGGAGGGGCACGGGGCCCCAGGACGTGACGGAGCCGCTGATTCTGGAGTGACGACTGACTCTGGGGAAAGTGAGTGAGAAAGGGAGGAGATGGGCAAATGGAGGTAGGTTTTCAAATGGAAGCCGAGTTTCCATTTTCCCCTTCACCTTTTTGGTATGCCCTCTTCTAAATGCAGCTTTCTCTCCTCCCAAGCCTTGCTGCTTTGGCTTCTGTGGGTGGTGGTCGCTTGCTTTTCATCTTCCTCCTCTTCCCTCTCTCCGCTTTCTTCTCTCTTCAGCGTTGGAGCAGCAGAAAGAGCCCTGACATAGATGAATTCTCTTCCTATGGCCTTTGTGACTTTGGACTTTACCCCCCAGATGTGCTGTTCTGAAATTTGTGAAATGGTGAGAGTGGGTGGAATCTTTCTGTCTTTAACCTCAGAAGGCTAGATCACCGCCCCCTCTCTCCACAGCCTGTTTTCATCCACAATCTGGTAGAAACTTGTCAACCATTTATTAATCAAGGTATCTTTTCTGTCTAGATTTCTGGCCTACACAGCCTCGTGGGAGTAATGTGTTCCATCAGTTTTGCTGCCTGCAGGGTAAAATTAGACAGTTTTGCCTTTTCCTGAATTTCTTTCTTGCAAGATTTAAGAAGACTTCCCCCACCTTTGTGAGTGAATAACCTGTTCTATCATCCACTTGTTTCGAGATTATAGAAATTCAAAAATCTCCCTCTCATCCTTTGGCTTGAAAGCCAAGGATTCCTAATATCATTTTAGGAGTGCTTCTCTTTCTCCTTGGTCTCCATTCCCACAGCTGCTGCATTCGTCTTGTGGATGTAGCCTGATCTTATCCAGGGGCCAGAGAATATTCTCGCTTTCGTTTTTAAGTTGTTCTGCGGAGAAGGCAATGGCACCCCACTCCAGTACTCTTGCCTAGAAAATCCCATGGATGGAGGAGCCTGGTGGGCTGCAGTCCATGGGGTCGCGAAGAGTCGGACACGACTGAGCGACTTCTCTTTCACTTTTCACTTTCCTGCATTGGAGAAGGAAATGGCAACCCACTCCAGTGTTCTTGCCTGGAGAACCCCAGGGACAGAGGAGCCTGGAGGGCTGCTGTCTCTGGGGTCGCACAGAGTTGGACACGACTGAAGCGACTTAGCAGCAGCAGCAGCTGATGCTTTACTCAGATCTGATGGTTTTGATTGGGCAAAACTGTCACTTCCAGTCTTTTTTCTGACCTGCAATTTTTATCCAAAGCCCGGGACCCTATAAATGTAGCTTAGGCAAATTCTGCGTTGAGTGTACTGACTTGTATGACCAAATCTTTCAGCCTTCCAGATAGATTCAGAAAGCATCCACATACAGATGTGTTCTCCTGACTGCCGCGTCTTTTCCGGTCGTATGCTCTCAGTGTGGGGCTTCCCTGGTGTCTCAATTGGTAAAAGAATTTCCCTGCGATGCAGGAGACCCAGGTTCGATCCCTGGGTGGGGAAGGTCCCCTGGAGAAGGAAATGGCAATCCACTCCACCATTCTTGCTGGAAAATCCCAAGGACAGAGGAGCCTGGCAGGCTACAGTCCACGGGGCTACAAAGAGTTGGACATGACTTAGCGACTAAACCACCAGCCACTCATAATATACACAGAACTGCCTCTCTGTATGTTTTTTACAGACTCTTTAAAACCTAGGCTCAGGCTTGGGAAGAAGCCCATTTTCTCACAGCTGCAGTGGACAGATCCATGACATTCCAGCTGCTAAGTTGCTTCAGTCGTGTCCGACTCTGTGCGACCCCGTAGATGGCAGCCCACCAGCCTCCCCCATCCCTGGGATTCTGCAGGCAAGAACACTGGAATGGGTTTCCATTTCCTTCTCCAATGCATGAAAGTGAAAGTGAAGTCACTCAGTCGTGTCCGACTCTTTGNACATTCCAGCTGCTAAGTTGCTTCAGTCGTGTCCGACTCTGTGCGACCCCGTAGATGGCAGCCCACCAGCCTCCCCCATCCCTGGGATTCTGCAGGCAAGAACACTGGAATGGGTTTCCATTTCCTTCTCCAATGCATGAAAGTGAAAGTGAAGTCACTCAGTCGTGTCCGACTCTTTGTGATCCCATGATCTACAGCGTACCAGGCTCCTCTGTCCATGGGATTTTCCAGGCAAGAGTACTGGAGTGGGGTCATTGCCTTCTCCAGGACATTCCAGAGTCAGCATTTAAATGTCACCATTCTTTAGGAGAATGTCCACAACTGTATTTCATGTCTCCCTTACCTACAGGTCAGCAGGGGCAGGTGAGAGGGGCTGGAGGTAGAAAAACTGTTACCCCTGAAGCATGGTATTCTGGGCACTTTATCCACACTAAACTAGTAAATGTTCATAAACATTTTGTGCCATTTTACAAATGAGGAGGCTTCCCAGAGAGGTCAGATATTCTTTGAAGGTCATGTGGGCTGCAAGTGGAAAGAGCAAGGTCTGAAGCCTGTGCCAGACTGGGTGCTTCTGCGTGCGCAAGCAGGAGGCCCCCGTGAGAGTGCCGAGGAGGGCGAGCCGGCTGCCCCCGCCCCGCCCCGCCCCGCCCCGCCGGC
>SJYA01002152.1:0-13795 GCA_006410615.1 Neotragus moschatus | reverse complement strand
GCCTGCTGGGCCTCAGTAAAAAGAGCACGTGTATTTGCAGCTGGAGTTGGCCGGGATGGGCTTGGGGGCAGCTGTGGCAAGGACCTGCGAAAGCATCTCCTTGCTTGCCTGTATCCGGCAGGTGAGGAAGCAGCAAGGGTCTGAGTGTCCGGCTTCCTTTCCCAGAGGCCCAGGTGCTGATGTGCCAGAGTGTCAGCTGTCTTGGCAGAATGCACTCTGGGCTGTGAATCAGGAGTCCCAGGGTTTCCTGGAGAATACCCTTAACCACTCTATAGTCCTCAGTGTCCAGGTTTACAGCATGAGAAAATCATCTCTCCCCTTATAGGAAGGGTGTTAGGATATGTGAGCCGTAGAGTCCTGGGGCATTACATCTGGAAGGGTCCTTACTGGTTCCATAACTCAGTGGTTTTCAAACCATGCCCCATTTCTGTGGAGTTCTCCTGAGGGAGAGAGGCCAAGGGGAGGTCCCTGGGGGACCCCGCTACTCACCCCTGTCCAACATGAGGAACTCTGTGGTTTTAAAATCTGCTACACATATTGAGGGTTAGCTGAAGCATTCATTTGAAAAACCAAAAAAAAGTAGCATTGCTAAAAGTGTTTTGAAATTCACAAAGTCCAGACTCAACTATTTATAAAAATTGAGTACTGGAGGGGAGTAGTAGCTTGTCAAGGCCAGGAAGCTATATAACAGCAGACCCAGGACAAAGCTCTTGGGAAGGGAAGTGCTGCGGTCCCCTTGCATCTGTTCCCGCTCGCCCCTCCTCCCCGGCTCAGCTCAGAGAACGCTGGTCTTTGCCAGCAGGACACACACCAAGAATTTCTCCCCAGATGTGGAGGCTCCTGGGGAAATAAACAAAAGAAGCAACTGAAAGCTGTGGGGAATACAACAAACTAGTGAATATTTAAAAAAAAAGAAAGAGAGAGAGAGAGAGAGAAGCAGAATCATAGCTATAGAGAGCCAGTGGTTACTAGTGGAGAGGGGCAATATAGGGATAGGGGATTAAGAGGTATAGACTATCATGTATAAAACAAGCTATTGTACAACACGGGAAATATAACCAATATTTTACAATAACTATAAATGGAGTGTAACCTTTCAATATTGTAAACCACTGTATTGTACACTTGTAACTCAGATGATATTGTACATCAACTATGTTTCGATTTTTTAAAAAGCTGCAGGGAAACCACTTTCATTTCTTCTGATCTGGTATTGATGCTTCCTATATGCATTGGAGTTGATGACATCCGGGATATAAAGAAGAACTTCCGCCCACCTCAGAGACAGAGTGAAATAGGTTGCCGAAGGATGCTCTGGGGTTGCCCTTCCCATTGGTTCTGACGATGCTTCAGATAGGGCCATGTGGTTTGAGTCAAACTAAGCTGAGGAAACTGTGGTAGACCCAAGGCTGCAGGCAATAACTGGCATTTCTCTCAGACATCCTGCCCTAGCTTGTCGGGTTACCTGTTCTTTCCCTTCCCAAGGTCCCTGTGACAGCCCTCTGCTCTCTTCCAGGATCTCTGTTTCCACGTTGCTTCCAATGTCCCTTTTTGCTGCTGCTTCACAATTTGCGGTGGTGTGCCCCTCCCCTTCCTAGGGCCTGGGACACTTCGGGGATGCAGGTTTCTTGGAGTTCTTGAGAGAGAGGGGGCTGGAGCGTATCCTCAGCTGCATCTAGACCCTGTGATCACTGTCTCTGTGCCAGGCTTCCCCCGCTTTCTCTGGAACTAGGTTCTTCCCTTGTGCGACCCAGTACTGGCTTCCTGCTAACTTTGTTCAAAGCTAGCTCAGTGGAAGCCCCTCACCAGATGTTTAGCCTGAGTCTGTTACTTGGAAGGAGCTGAGTGTGACAAGAAACATGGATGAGGGCAGGGCTCACCCTGGAGGGGCGAGGGAGTCGACCTACACCTGTTGCACACCTGCCCTGGACACCCAGCCCACACAGGCTCGCACAGACACTCCTTTCCTTGTGCCACACACACGAGCAAATGCATGCACCCCTCCTCGGTGTGTGTGCGTGGGTTCTCATGGGGTATAGAGCGTGGAAAGGAAGGAGCAGAAGGGAGACAGAGCGGAGGGAAGGGAGAGGAGGCAGCCTTGCAGCTTCTCCTCCTTCCTCTAAGGTGACTCTTCCCAGGCAGACCCCTCCAAAGGGGCCCAGGGGGCCATTTCCCCTGGCCTCCTATCACAGAGGATGCTGCAGTTAGATTCTTGGCTTTATCTCCAGTTGCGCACATAACAACCTTGGGGATACATGAAAAAGACTGAGGTGAAAAGACACTCATTGTAAAACTAAACCTGAGTCTTGTTGCCAGGCCCCACACCACTTGTAGTTGGTGAGCCATCAATGAAATGTTACAAGTTCTGTAATTTTCTTGAAAATAGTACAACAGTATTGCANGCCAGATGAGGGTGTGGCCCCTGCCCACCCACAGTGCCCGCCAGCACAGTCAACTGGGCTCTGAGTGGCCCATGGGTGGCTCTCTGCCCAAGCCAGAAACGTAGGCGTGTGGCAAGGGGGACACCATCCCCTCAGCCTCTGGTAGATTTCAGGTGGGAAAGCAACCACTGTTGGGAGGCTTCCAGAATGTGTGGGGAGGCCACAGGAATGCCAGGGGAGGGGGAGATGGAGGCGTGGTAAGGATGCTGGGTTTCAGGGGTTTTTTTATGCCACATCTGTGGAGCTCAGAGTCCTGGCTGTGAGTAGCCGTGTGCTCATGTATTAGCTGTGTTGTCTGAGGCAGGTCACAAAACTTCTCTGAGCCTGGTTTCCTCTTCTGTGAAGAGGAGAGCTTTTTACCTGCTTTCTAGTGCTGTGAGAATCACATCAGTTCAATTAACGAGAGGATCATATCATGAATTCCTGCTCACGTGGCAGACACTGTCCAAAATGCTTTATACTAGCTCTTTAACACTCCTCACATGGCTATTATTATACCCATTTTATGGATGAGGAAACTGAGGTACAGCAAGGTTAAGGAGCTTGCCCATGAATTTACAGTTAGCGAGTGGCAGAGCTGGAATTTAAATCCAAGAAGTCTTGGTCTAGAGTTTAGGATTCTTTTAACCTCTTGCTATGTTGCGTTTCTGGAAAACTGTCCTGGCATAACCTTAAAATCTACGTTAAAAAGTAAAGGCAAATCCTTCACTCAGATAGCTGAATGTTATTTAGCTGGGAGAGTTTTAATTTTTTAAGACTTGTTGGTAAACAGAACAGTCAGGCTCTTTCCTCCTGAGCTCCAGTGGGGTGCTGCTCCTATGAGAGGTTTGCATGTCTGAGGGGCCCCCTGGAGAGGCTGGGACCGGCAGCCTGGGGAGAGGGAAAGCTCGGCATGAGGGAAGGCCCTGGGTTGAGCTGGGTGTAGATGCCTGAGAGAGGAGACTGTGTGCAGTTTCTGGAAGGGTTCTGCAGGAGGTGGTCCTTCAAGAGCAGGACCTTGGAAAATGGAACGAGAACAAGGGTGGGTCACCCTGGTGCCGTGGTTGTGGTCTTTCTGCACTGTTTTCTGAATCCTATGTGCCCTTTCAAACAAACCGCTGGCTGGGAGTGGTCCCCCGATTACTTCTGTTGTAAGAAGCAGAATTCTGTAATCGCAAAGGCATTATTCTGCTTGAGGGTGGCTGTGAATGGGCCCAGTGGCCTGTGTAGGCAAGGGCTTTTTAACAATTTCATGATTTAAACTATGTTCCTGATCACTTTGCCCCCTAGAGGGCAAATGGCAGCTAGAGGCTGGGCCTTGTGCTTACAGGCCATGAGGAGGAGGCAGGAGCCAGGACCACAGCCCTCCCTCCGCTGGTGGCCTCTAAGCCTGCCTGTGCCAACATCTCCAGTCTGGAAGAAGCGGGCTCAGCTTGGGCTGTGCTGAGTCTTCTTGGGTGAATTTCTGGTCTGGTTCTGCCACCACCCAAGTAGGTCTCTCTTCCAGAAAATCATCACATCTCTTCCTGGAATCTCTCGTTCTCCCCTCCCTGGGCATGATCAGAGCAGAGTGAGCTATTTCTTGTCCCTGCAGAAGTCATGTTTATGAAATAAGTCACGTTCAGATATCTTTAAACCAATCAATCAGCTTTCTATAAAGAACGATTCACTCGTTCATTCATTCACAAATATTTCCTCATCTGTAAATGGGATCAATGATATGCCTCATGCGGAAATTGCAGGTGCTAAATGGCCGTATATGGAAATCCCCAGGATGGTATCCACTGGCTCCCGGTGGGCCAGCGCCAGGCCTAGCTCATTCTACCATGCTTTGGCACTGTTCCAAGTGCTGCAAGCATTGGGGAAGTGACTGAAGTAAGATCCCTGCTCTCAAGGACTTTGTGGTCTTGTGCATCCAGCTAATATGAACCCACAAAAGGCTCTACAGCTGTGGCTTAGCATGCAGAGTGCGCTTTAGGGTCCTCTGGGAGCCTCTCTTTCTCATAATCTTGATTTACTGAGGAAGGAAGCAAGGCTGGAGTATCTCCATTTCATTGAACAATGCACGGGGATCTGAGGCTCACCCAGGGTGCAGGAGGCTGCCCTGGCATGATGGATGCCACGTGGAGGTGGGGCACTAGGGAAAGGCTGATCAGCTCTGCCTGGGTCAGGCAGAGGAGACTTCCCAGAGGAGGTGCTGCTTGAAGGTTGCAGGCAAAGAAGGTGGGTAACACCCTTCAGTAGAAGAGCAAGCATACATGAGATTGATGGCATTTTCCAGGAACCCCGAGTGTCGGTCACTGCCCGAGAGCACAGATTCAGGTGTGTAGCTGGGAATCAGAGCAGACTGCCAAGAAATGAAGCCAGAGAAGCCGACAGGAGCTTGACTTTCTCACTCAGGGGTCACTTTGCTCTTCAGTCAGGATCTGAAAAATCTACCATCTCTATTTGCAGGCAGGGAACAAATGTTCACAGAAAATCTTGCAAAGAATTTTAGGAGGTTCATAAACACGCCCATCATCCCCAGTCCATCTACAGACATGCATGGACCGAAAATCCTGTAGACTATAACACACGAGGATATGGAATGGAAAGGACCCTCAGGTTTAGGGAAGAAATTAAGGAGTCCACTTTTGAACAACTTGAATTTGAGAAGTTTCAGATTTGACCTCTAAGTGGAAGTCTAGCAGGCACATGGGTGCAAAGGTGTGGGGTTTAGTGAGAAATGTAGGCTGGACACAGAGACTGGGTCATCTGCACATCAGGGCTACCTGAAATCCTGGGGGTAGCTGGAATGACCCTGGGGTGGTTCAGGGTAGGCGGGGAAGAGAAAGCAGGTGGGGCTTGGATATGACTCATACACATGACACCTACCTTTATTAAGAACACCACAGTAAGTAAAACAAACCTTAGTGAAGTGAAATCGCTCAGTCGTGTCTGACTCTTTGCGACCCCATGGACAGTAACCTACCAGGCTCCGCAGTCCATGGGATTTTCCAGGCAAGAATACTGGAGTGGGCTGCCATTTCCTTCTCCAGGGGATCTTCCCAACCCAGGGATCAGATCTGGGTCTCCTGCATTGCAGGCAGATGCTTTACCATCTGAGCCACTAGGGAAGCCCTAAACAAACCTTAATTATAAGCTATTTACATACTAGGAAATGCTAGTATGCAGGATGCTATCCGGGACAAGAAGAGAATGAAATGAGAGGGTTGTGAGTGACTACTCCAGTTCAGGCATGATCTGATTGAGAGATCATTTTGGAAAGAGCCCTTGAAGCAGACAGGATTCCCCAGTTCTCTCAATGAGGGGCATCTGTCCTGTCAGGCTTAGGGAACCAGGGAGCACATGCACTGTCCTTCGGGAGCTGGAAGTGCTCAGGGACACTCCCCTATTCTCAGGGAGAGTTTCTGAGCATTGTTTGATTGCAACCCAGGTGAGCCGAGGGACCTCTGGACACCAGCACTTTGAATGACACAACACGTCTGCAGAAGGAAGCAAGGCGCACCTCAGGGCCTCCCGCTCTCTCCCGTCTTTAACGTGTTTATATAGAAAGCCCTGCCAGAGGATGCAATTCAAAACACATTCAGCTACAGATTTAATAAAGAGTCTCCTTTTAAATAATAAAATAATTCTAACTGAGGGCTCTCATACAACATATGGACATACGGTCAACATGTTAAAGGGCTGTCAGCCTTCAGGCTGGGCAGGAAAGCTCTCAGAACTGCTGACCTACGCGTCCCCCCTTTGCTGTCTTCTTTTCTTTGCCCTTTCTCACCAAAGCAGGGGATCTCTTGACTCGTTGCCTTGGACAGTGTGGTATCAATGGAGCAAAAATCGCCCTCCGCCCAGTGTTGTCCCCTTGATTAGAATACAGACTAGATACAAGGCTTGGGAGAGAAATGTGAGACTCCATCACCCTGGCCAGAGGGACACCTCCTAAAATTCAGACAGAGTTGAGGGAGGGCGACAAAAGGGCACAAATACTGAGCAGTTTTTGAAAATCTGGCCCTGCACCCGTTTCTTCCCTCGGTGACCAGGCTGAGCCTCAGAGAGGGGAAAACTCCCGGGAGATAAGAGGGGTCCAAGAACAGGTAGTCTGCTCCTCACCAACGGGACATCTCCAGGCAACAAGTGTGTAGACAAATGCTGCTGGACTGCCTGACTCAGCGGAAGGCCTTATGGAGGCTCCTGTTTGTTCTGGCACATGGTTAGAGCTCCAGAACCTTCCAAGAGTGGCAGAGAATAACGGACAGAGCCATCAGCCTGAACGGACTGTGGGCCGAACACAGGGCGTCTACTCACCCTGAGTCCCACCCACCAAGACCAAGGAGGGTGGCTGAGGTCTTGGAGGAGGCTTTCTCTGCAAACAGGCCCACTGAGGATCAGATCTGGGCATTAGACACCACCTTGAGGAAGGAGGTTTGTTCTCAAAGATTCTGCCAGCCCAACTGAATAAAAAGTCAAAATAGTAACGAAAGAAAATGAATCACACTTCTCGTACATATTAGTTTGTGAATAGTGCTTCATAGAATATAAATCATATTTATGTATAGATTTTACAAATTTCTTTTGAAAAACTGGAGCTTTCTGAGAAAATACAAGACAAGTGGTCACTGTACTATAAATCTAAGCCTTTAGGTACCTTTTAGAAGAAGAAGACAGAAAATTATTCCAACCCCAGTCTCTTAAAAAAAAAAAAATTAAAAAGACAGCAGAAAGAGAATCATTGTAGTGTTAGCAGTAATTTTCCAACCATTTCACTGAAAAAAACAAAAACCGCCCCCCCACCTCAAAAATCCTTCTGAATCTAGTCATTCATTCATCTGAGGTAAATATGGAAAAACTAGAAGTATGAAGAGTGAAGTTACCAGAACAGGGGCTGAGGATGGAAAATGTTTTGCAATCTCGTGGCTGTTGCCACCTCTCTTGGTGTAATGGGTCATGAGCGCAGTGTTTTGGTGCCTGCTGCTAAGGGGACCCAGAGGAGGCGCCAGACGCAGGCCGCGTTGACCTTTACGCCCCGGCAGCCTTGATGTCTGGAACAGCTGCCTCCCTTGCTCCTCTGAGGTGAGTCCTGTTCCCCAGCCCCGGCCCCCGCCAAAAATTTTGTGAGGTGGAGCCATGGAACTGCCTGCCTTCAGCGACCTCCCCTGGGATGAGCTGTAACCATGGAGCTGGAAAATACGCTCGCCGAGGCTGCTCACTGTCGCCAAGGGAGAACAGGGCTTAGGCTGGCTTCAGGGGAGGGATTTACATTAAACATTGGGGAGCATTTACATTTCAGCTGGCCCCCAAACCGTTGGCTGATGTCCCCCTGGAAAACTGGGGATTTACCTGTTTGTCACGAGTCTGGTCAGAGTGCCTGCAAGCCGCGGGTGGCTCGGTTAATGCCATCATTCCGGTCTACATTTTTTTAAGCGTCTCCCACTTTCAGATACACCCACAGATGTGGACTTGGGCATATATTCGTATTCTCCCAGTTCTCTGAATGGTGCTCTGTCCTCCAAAACCAGCTCTCACAAAGCCTTACCTTGACAAATTTTCCCTGTGGAATATGAGACTGAGGCTAGAAGGTCTGTCACTAGAGCAGAGAAATGAACAGAACAGAGGATGATACGCTACCCCAGCCCTAGGGTCTCTCATCAAATCTAGGCATATTTCTGGATTCGGGAGCCCACCTCCTCTGACCTTGCCCACAGTGGGAACTGAGACCGGAAACACCTCGGGCCAGGGTCCTTTGTGCCTATCTGCCCAGCTTCTTGTCTTCTAGATAAAGAACCAGGGGAGAAGTCAGTTGTGTACTGACTTATTCAGAGCTAACCAAACAATGAGAGTCTAAATAACAATTGCTATAGCACTTGTAAGCCAGGCTGTTGATGTGATCTGTCTTACTGAATTCCTTAAATAGCCCTATGAGGTAAGGAAAAGAATTCACTCCATTCTTCAAAAAAGAAAGCCAAGGCTTACAGAGCCTTAGTAACTCACTTGTATGACTATTAAGAGGCAGGCTGGGATTTAAACCCTGGTCTATCTGACTCGAGAATCCACACTCTTAACTCCTGCTGCTGCCGCTAAGTCGCTTCAGTCCTGTCCGACTCTGTGCGACCCCATAGATGAGAGCCCACCAGGCTCCCCCATCCCTGGGACTCTCCAGGCAAGAACTCTGGAGTGGGTTGCCATTTCCTTCTCCAATGCATGAAAGTGAAAAGGGAAAGTGAAGTTGCTCAGTTGTGTCCAACTCCTAGCGACCCCATGGACTGCAGCCCACCAGGCTCCTCTGTCCATGGGATTTTCCAGGCAAGAGTAGTGGAGTGGGGTGCCATTGCCTTCTCCGACTCTTAACTCCTAGACCCTACCATTTCCTTGAGTGAATGCAGAGAGACGCATAACATATATAAAGCTGGAAACGGCTAGGCTAGTGCGTAAAAAGAGGGGAGCTGGAAAATCTGTTTTTAAATTATAGATAGCATCTTTTGTGAAAGGTTGAAAATTTCATTGTTGAAAATGGCGATGCTATTCTTACATTTGACAGACACAGATCTGGTGGTCATAGCTGCAAAAGGGAAATGGCAAAGGGAAGTTGGAGTAAATAAATTCGAAGCTTTGGAATGCACCCACACTTCCTCTAATTAAAGGCAGGAGCTTGTTCCCTTCTTCCTTGTCCCAGTCCAGCTCCAATTCTAGGCTCTAATTCCCAGACCTTCTGATGAACTACACTCCCCACCTGTTCAACCCCAGCACAATGTAGGCCTAACCCACTGGCTTCCTGGGAGATGGGAGGCGTGGGCAGAGCCTGGGATGAATGCTCCAAGGAGAGCTGTCAGGGCCTCCCTGCCTCCAGAAGCAGTGGNCACCACAGTAAGTAAAACAAACCTTAGTGAAGTGAAATCGCTCAGTCGTGTCCGACTCTTTGCGACCCCATGGACAGTAACCTACCAGGCTCCGCAGTCCATGGGATTTTCCAGGCAAGAATACTGGAGTGGGCTGCCATTTCCTTCTCCAGGGGATCTTCCCAACCCAGGGATCAGATCCGGGTCTCCTGCATTGCAGGCAGATGCTTTACCATCTGAGCCACTAGGGAAGCCCTAAACAAACCTTAATTATAAGCTATTTACATACTAGGAAATGCTAGTATGCAGGATGCTATCCGGGACAAGAAGAGAATGAAATGAGAGGGTTGTGAGTGACTACTCCAGTTCAGGCATGATCTGATTGAGAGATCATTTTGGAAAGAGCCCTTGAAGCAGACAGGATTCCCCAGTTCTCTCAATGAGGGGCATCTGTCCTGTCAGGCTTAGGGAACCAGGGAGCACATGCACTGTCCTTCGGGAGCTGGAAGTGCTCAGGGACACTCCCCTATTCTCAGGGAGAGTTTCTGAGCATTGTTTGATTGCAACCCAGGTGAGCCGAGGGACCTCTGGACACCAGCACTTTGAATGACACAACACGTCTGCAGAAGGAAGCAAGGCGCACCTCAGGGCCTCCCGCTCTCTCCCGTCTTTAACGTGTTTATATAGAAAGCCCTGCCAGAGGATGCAATTCAAAACACATTCAGCTACAGATTTAATAAAGAGTCTCCTTTTAAATAATAAAATAATTCTAACTGAGGGCTCTCATACAACATATGGACATACGGTCAACATGTTAAAGGGCTGTCAGCCTTCAGGCTGGGCAGGAAAGCTCTCAGAACTGCTGACCTACGCGTCCCCCCTTTGCTGTCTTCTTTTCTTTGCCCTTTCTCACCAAAGCAGGGGATCTCTTGACTCGTTGCCTTGGACAGTGTGGTATCAATGGAGCAAAAATCGCCCTCCGCCCAGTGTTGTCCCCTTGATTAGAATACAGACTAGATACAAGGCTTGGGAGAGAAATGTGAGACTCCATCACCCTGGCCAGAGGGACACCTCCTAAAATTCAGACAGAGTTGAGGGAGGGCGACAAAAGGGCACAAATACTGAGCAGTTTTTGAAAATCTGGCCCTGCACCCGTTTCTTCCCTCGGTGACCAGGCTGAGCCTCAGAGAGGGGAAAACTCCTGGGAGATAAGAGGGGTCCAAGAACAGGTAGTCTGCTCCTCACCAACGGGACATCTCCAGGCAACAAGTGTGTAGACAAATGCTGCTGGACTGCCTGACTCAGCGGAAGGCCTTATGGAGGCTCCTGTTTGTTCTGGCACATGGTTAGAGCTCCAGAACCTTCCCAGAGTGGCAGAGAATAACGGACAGAGCCATCAGCCTGAACGGACTGTGGGCCGAACACAGGGCGTCTACTCACCCTGAGTCCCACCCACCAAGACCAAGGAGGGTGGCTGAGGTCTTGGAGGAGGCTTTCTCTGCAAACAGGCCCACTGAGGATCAGATCTGGGCATTAGACACCACCTTGAGGAAGGAGGTTTGTTCTCAAAGATTCTGCCAGCCCAACTGAATAAAAAGTCAAAATAGTAACGAAAGAAAATGAATCACACTTCTCGTACATATTAGTTTGTGAATAGTGCTTCATAGAATATAAATCATATTTATGTATAGATTTTACAAATTTCTTTTGAAAAACTGGAGCTTTCTGAGAAAATATAAGACAAGTGGTCACTGTACTATAAATCTAAGCCTTTAGGTACCTTTTAGAAGAAGAAGACAGAAAATTATTCCAACCCCAGTCTCTTAAAAAAAAAAAAATTAAAAAGACAGCAGAAAGAGAATCATTGTAGTGTTAGCAGTAATTTTCCAACCATTTCACTGAAAAAAACAAAAACCGCCCCCCCACCTCAAAAATCCTTCTGAATCTAGTCATTCATTCATCTGAGGTAAATATGGAAAAACTAGAAGTATGAAGAGTGAAGTTACCAGAACAGGGGCTGAGGATGGAAAATGTTTTGCAATCTCGTGGCTGTTGCCACCTCTCTTGGTGTAATGGGTCATGAGCGCAGTGTTTTGGTGCCTGCTGCTAAGGGGACCCAGAGGAGGCGCCAGACGCAGGCCGCGTTGACCTTTACGCCCCGGCAGCCTTGATGTCTGGAACAGCTGCCTCCCTTGCTCCTCTGAGGTGAGTCCTGTTCCCCAGCCCCGGCCCCCGCCAAAAATTTTGTGAGGTGGAGCCATGGAACTGCCTGCCTTCAGCGACCTCCCCTGGGATGAGCTGTAACCATGGAGCTGGAAAATACGCTCGCCGAGGCTGCTCACTGTCGCCAAGGGAGAACAGGGCTTAGGCTGGCTTCAGGGGAGGGATTTACATTAAACATCGGGGAGCATTTACATTTCAGCTGGCCCCCAAACCGTTGGCTGATGTCCCCCTGGAAAACTGGGGATTTACCTGTTTGTCACGAGTCTGGTCAGAGTGCCTGCAAGCCGCGGGTGGCTCGGTTAATGCCATCATTCCGGTCTACATTTTTTTAAGCGTCTTCCACTTTCAGATACACCCACAGATGTGGACTTGGGCATATATTCGTATTCTCCCAGTTCTCTGAATGGTGCTCTGTCCTCCAAAACCAGCTCTCACAAAGCCTTACCTTGACAAATTTTCCCTGTGGAATATGAGACTGAGGCTAGAAGGTCTGTCACTAGAGCAGAGAAATGAACAGAACAGAGGATGATACGCTACCCCAGCCCTAGGGTCTCTCATCAAATCTAGGCATATTTCTGGATTCGGGAGCCCACCTCCTCTGACCTTGCCCACAGTGGGAACTGAGACCGGAAACACCTCGGGCCAGGGTCCTTTGTGCCTATCTGCCCAGCTTCTTGTCTTCTAGATAAAGAACCAGGGGAGAAGTCAGTTGTGTACTGACTTATTCAGAGCTAACCAAACAATGAGAGTCTAAATAACAATTGCTATAGCACTTGTAAGCCAGGCTGTTGATGTGATCTGTCTTACTGAATTCCTTAAATAGCCCTATGAGGTAAGGAAAAGAATTCACTCCATTCTTCAAAAAAGAAAGCCAAGGCTTACAGAGCCTTAGTAACTCACTTGTATGACTATTAAGAGGCAGGCTGGGATTTAAACCCTGGTCTATCTGACTCGAGAATCCACACTCTTAACTCCTGCTGCTGCCGCTAAGTCGCTTCAGTCCTGTCCGACTCTGTGCGACCCCATAGATGAGAGCCCACCAGGCTCCCCCATCCCTGGGACTCTCCAGGCAAGAACTCTGGAGTGGGTTGCCATTTCCTTCTCCAATGCATGAAAGTGAAAAGGGAAAGTGAAGTTGCTCAGTTGTGTCCAACTCCTAGCGACCCCATGGACTGCAGCCCACCAGGCTCCTCCGTCCATGGGATTTTCCAGGCAAGAGTAGTGGAGTGGGGTGCCATTGCCTTCTCCGACTCTTAACTCCTAGACCCTACCATTTCCTTGAGTGAATGCAGAGAGACGCATAACATATATAAAGCTGGAAACGGCTAGGCTAGTGCGTAAAAAGAGGGGAGCTGGAAAATCTGTTTTTAAATTATAGATAGCATCTTTTGTGAAAGGTTGAAAATTTCATTGTTGAAAATGGCGATGCTATTCTTACATTTGACAGACACAGATCTGGTGGTCATAGCTGCAAAAGGGAAATGGCAAAGGGAAGTTGGAGTAAATAAATTCGAAGCTTTGGAATGCACCCACACTTCCTCTAATTAAAGGCAGGAGCTTGTTCCCTTCTTCCTTGTCCCAGTCCAGCTCCAATTCTAGGCTCTAATTCCCAGACCTTCTGATGAGCTACACTCCCCACCTGTTCAACTCCAGCACAATGTAGGCCTAACCCACTGGCTTCCTGGGAGATGGGAGGCGTGGGCAGAGCCTGGGATGAATGCTCCAAGGAGAGCTGTCAGGGCCTCCCTGCCTCCAGAAGCAGTGGAAGGAACAACACACAGAGGAGAGCCAAGCTGTAACTCTGGAAGAAAACTGGACTTCGGTGCATTTGCTCAGCGGGTACTTCTCCAAAGATTTCATTCTAGAACCCCCCTAAAGAGTCTGAAGGGACTGGAGGGGAGGTGTCAGTAGACATTTTGGTAAAAATTGAGCAAGGATAACCAGCTGCCTGGCTTGGAACAAGTGCTGGAGGGCTGGGCTCCTAAGGAGTGTTTTATGACACCTGGGAGGAGGAAAGTTTTCTTGTTACAAGCCTTAAAAGTTCCAGAACATCACTTTTGCCATATTCTATTGTCAAGCACACCACTAAAGCCAACCCAGATCTCAAAAAGAGGAGTAGTCAAAGTCTGTGCCCACCTTTAATCTACCACACACCCCCACTTTCCAGAAGAGTACGTGAGACTCATAGTGTGACACCTAACTGCTTCCAGGGAATTTAGTTGTTAGACACTGTGTTGGTTTCCTATGGCTGCTGTAACAAATTGCCATGAGCATAAGTGACTTAAAACAATCAATTTATTTTCTTACACTTCTGCAGGC
>SJYA01002151.1:0-49668 GCA_006410615.1 Neotragus moschatus | reverse complement strand
TCTCTGTTTACCTGAAGTCAGCACAACAGTGTTAATCGGCTATATGCCAATACTAAGTTAAAAGGTAAAGAAGATACATCATGTTCAAATTCCTGAAACTTACAGAAAAAAATCTCATAAGCAGCTTCATAGATATGCAATACTTAACTGGCATAAGTATTATGCAATACATATTTGGAAAAAAGGATTCAAGCGTCGGTGGAAATTTCATCAGTGAGCATAGAGCCGAAAAGAAGTGAAAACATTTTTCCAAAGCTGGATGAAAATAATTGTCAAGTCCAAATTTTATATCTTGTAAATTATTCTTTAGAATTAATGGGAGGAAGAAAGAATTTCCCGAAGAAAGCAAAACTGAGAGAATTTGTCTCCAGCAGAACTATACTTAAGAATTTTTCAAAAGAAAGCAAAATAGAAAAAGAACTGAGATTTTAGAATGGATTTTTTTTTTACAGGGTAAATGTAATAAGAGTATGATTTTATCACAGTTGGACAAAACTGTCATCTGATATGGTGCTCAATGTATATAGAGAGGATACCACAGACATTTATGTTAAAAATGTCGAGAGAACCAGTAAGTCTAAATGCAAGTAAGCATTCCACATTTCATCTGAGGTGGTAAAATGTCAGCAACAGTAGGGAGTGATAAACTACCTGCTGCTGCTGCTAAGTCACTTCAGTCATATCTGACTTTGTGCGACCCCAAAGATGGCAGCCCACCAGGCTCCCCTGTCCCTGGGATTTTCCAGGCAAGAGAACTGGAGTGGGGTAAATTGCCTTCTCCAGATAAACTACCTATGTGTATCTTAATACCTAGAGAGACTAAGAAAACCATGTAAAGACATATACTCNCACTTCAGTCATATCTGACTTTGTGCGACCCCAAAGATGGCAGCCCACCAGGCTCCCCTGTCCCTGGGATTTTCCAGGCAAGAGAACTGGAGTGGGGTAAATTGCCTTCTCCAGATAAACTACCTATGTGTATCTTAATACCTAGAGAGACTAAGAAAACCATGTAAAGACATATACTCAAAAACAATGCAGATCAAAGTCAAATTATATTATAACGTTCAAAAATCCACAAGGAAGTCAAGGAAAAAAAGACGTTGAGAATTGAAGGAAACACACACAAAACAAATAAGAAAATGGCAGACTGTCCTTAATAGTTAATAAGTCTCTCAAAATATAAATGGTCCCAAATACATCAATTAAAAACCTGAAAATGACAGGGTAGACACCTAAACAAGACTCAGTTGTATGTTGTCTGAAACAAAAGTCGCTTCAAACATGAAAACATGTTCAAGTGGAGACTGCAAAAATTACACACCAGGCAAAAGTTAACTTGAAAAATTAGAAGTGGAAGGAATGATGCTGAAGCTGAAACTCCAGTACTTTGGCCACCTCATGCGAAGAGTTGACCTATTGGAAAAGACCCTGATGCTGGGAGGGATTGGTGGCTAGAGGAGAAGGGGACGACAGAGGATGAGATGGCTGGATGGCATCACCGACTCGATGGACATGAGCTTCAGTGAATTCCGGGAGTTGGTGATGGACAGGGAGGCCTGGTGGCTGTGATTCATGGGGTCGCAAAGAGTCGGACACAACTGAGCGACTGAACTAAAATGAACTGAACTGAATGTACTTCTTGGTTTGGATTCCCATCCTGTCTGATCTCTGAACACTGAAGTGTCCCAGTACCAAGTTCAGACTGTTTATTTTTATGTGTATACTCATTTCCTGAATGAGTTCAGCTAGTTATTGTTCAGTCGCCAAGTCGTGTCTAGCACTTTGTGACCCCAAGGACTGCTCATGCCAGGTTTCCAGGTCCCTGACCTCTCCTGGAGTTGCCTAAGTTCATGTCCGTTGAATCGGTGATGTCACCCAAACATCTCATCTTCTGTCCCCCTCTTCTCAGTTTGCCTTCAACCTTTCCCAGTTTCAAGGTCTTTTCTGATGAATCAGCTATTCACATCAAGCTTAGCTTGAGGATTTTGAACATAACCTTACTAGCACTGGAGATGAATGCAATTTTCTGGTGATCTGAACACTGTTTAGTACTGCCCTTCTTAGGAATTGGTAAGGATTGACCTTTTCCACTCCTGTGACTACTGCTGGGTTTCCCAAATTTGCTGACGTGATGACTGTAGCACTGTAGCATCATCCTGTAGGATTTGAAATAGCTCTGCTGGAACTCAGCTAGTAACCTACCTTTAAATATCATCCATAGGTACAGCTGCCCACATCTATGTCAGATTTTGTGATCAGGCCCCAGCTGCTTATTCCATGTCTCAAAGTGGAATTTCTTGGGCTGTTAAATGTAACTATGGTCTCTTTTACACACTTATCTTCAGAAAACAACTGATTATCTTAATGTTTTAAGACAGGAAATGTCCCATGATTCCAACTGCTCAAATCTGGTCAACACTGTCANGCCCCAGCTGCTTATTCCATGTCTCAAAGTGGAATTTCTTGGGCTGTTAAATGTAACTATGGTCTCTTTTACACACTTATCTTCAGAAAATAACTGATTATCTTAATGTTTTAAGACAGGAAATGTCCCATGATTCCAACTGCTCAAATCTGGTCAACACTGTCATACAATAAACATGTTAGATTACATATTCAGACCACAAAAGAACTGGATTTTCAGCACTATTTTTTTTTTTTGGCAACTAAAAGTTATTCCAGAAAGGCTACTTCATCCTCATTTTGATTCAATATTTTTTGTTATTATTTTCTCTAAATTGGGTGGACACGGGGAGCAAGATACTCTACCTTTGCACTGAGGTGGTTTTGTCCAAATTCCATTTAAACATACGACATCTGTCTCCCCAAAAAGGTCATAATTCCCAATGCATTCGTAACGTGCTGTCTCACCATTTTGATATCTAGACTTCTGATTTTGTATAATAGCATTTTCCACTTGAGGTGGATTCACACAGGAAACATCTGAATAGAAAGGTAAAAAAGTATCTCTAATATAATGATATCACGAACAGCAAGGAGGAATTAGAATGTCAAATATATTCCATGGTTGTTTCCATTCAAAAGTTAATCTGTCATGAAACACTGCTAATTGTCATCAGTGTATATGTAAGGTTAAGGGAAAGGAAATAAAGCAATATTTTTCAGCATGAATTAGACTTCTGTGTCTTAAATCTCTCCCCTATACTTCACTAGAAAAGGGATACACAATTTTTAAAGCACTGAAAAAAAAGAGTTTTTCTGGAAATCTCTTTTTGAGGCTAGTAAAATAAAAATTATAATGTATATAAAAGCAAAATGAATTTATAAACCATAAGCAAAACATAATAAAAATATCATTTGATATCAAGATTTGGTTTACATTCCTTCTGTTTATGAGATATAACTTTAGGGCCTTTCAGAAAATAAACACAGTAGGTTCTTCTTGAGAGACTTGATCAAAAATTAACACACTCTGAAGAATACTATAGTTGCAAAGAAAAGATTAATTAAAGAGAAGATTAATTAAAGATTTGAACAGAATATCTGGAAAAATATTAGAAAAATGAAGTGTAAATTTACAAAACTATACTTTAATGATATTTTGGGGCAAATGCTAAGGACACCACCATCAATGATGTGCATTCCTCAGTGTGATTCAGGGGATGAAGTGGCTGTAACTACAAGAGGCTGTAGCCATGGGTCCCAAACTGAAATATACACAGAATTCCTGGGGAATCATCAAGACATTGTCAGAGTTGCAGCCCCAGAGGTTTTGATTCAACAAGTCTGAGTGAGACTGTGAATCTGCTTGCATATCTGACAGTTTACAGAATGTGCTGAGAATCCTCTGCCAGGATGTGCTTTGAGAACTATTGGGCTGCCACACCAAACACTGGGAACACAAGTTCATCCCTTTTTATGTTCAGTCACAAACTGGTTTTGACCTGGCCTAAAATTAATCTATGTCCATTTAATAACAGTGGAGGCAATTTTCTACACTATATTATTTCAGATACTTATATAAATTTTAAAATTTACCAAAGTACCTCTGCATGCTGGCCTTCCTATCCATTTTCTCTTAATACACTGTATAGTATTAGATCCATCCAACTGATAATATGGTAGACACTTAAAAACCACTTGTTCTCCTGACTTATAGAAATCCTTCTTCCGATCTATGGGTACAGCATCATCAAAGGTGGGCAAGTTAACACAATTTGTGCCTGAAAGAAAAAAGAATATGCATTTGTTTAGTACATCTTTAAAGATTCATAGCAATACTGATTATATTAGAGAAAATAGTTACATATCAAACCAATAGATATTCTACAGCATTTCTCTTATACCTTGAGACAAATGTCAGAAATCTTGATTTAGTCACGTTGACCATCTCTATATTATCAAAAATACAGCATGGGAATGGTGACATTCTAAGAGGTAGAGCTGGATATTTCTCAAATTTAAATTCTCTAGTCCCATGACAGCCCACTTAAATTATGAATGTTTCTATTTTTGCTTTTATCAAAATATGTTACTTTGAGTTATGTTAAATATCTTAGAAAACTGCATGTTGCAAAGAAATTATTGACAAATTAATGGCAAATTGAGTAGTGATAAGAGCAGAGTTCAGCCATAGTACAGGAACAGAGACCAGAAATCTGAGATGTATATCAGAGGATGTTCAAACTGCACCCAAGATAATGTGAAAGAGATCATTCAGTGTTATCAAATTGCCAGCCTCCATTGGATCACAGAAAAAGCAAGGGAATTCCAGAAAAACATCTACTCTGCTTCATTGACTACACTAAAGCACTTGATTGTGTAGATCACAACAAACTGTGGAAAGTTCTTGAAGAGATGGGAATACCAGACCACCTTAACTTCATCCTGAGAAAACTATGCAGGTGAAGAAGTAACAGTTAGATCTGTACATGGCCAATTGACTGGCTCAAAATTGGAAAAAAGAGTACTTCAAGAGTGTATATTGTCATCATGCTTATTTAACTTAAATCCAGAGTACATCATGCAAAATGCCTGGCTGGATGAAGCTCTAGCTGGCATCAAGATTGCCAGGAGAAATACCAATAACCTCAGCTATGCCTCAGATGACACCACCTTAATGGCAGAAAGTAAAGACGAACTAAAGGGCCTCTTGGTGAAGGTAGAAGAAGAGACTGAAAAACCTGGCTTAAAACTCAACATTCAAAAAACGGAGACCATGGCATCTGGTCCCATCACTTCATGGCAAATAGAGGGGGGAAAATTGGAAACAGTGACAGACTTCGTTTTCTTGGGCTCTAAAATCACTGTGGATGGTCAGTGAAGCCATGAAATTAAAAGACGCTTGCTCCTTGGAAGAAAAGCTATGACAAACCTCAACAGCATATTAAAAAGCAGAGACATCACTTTGCCAACAAAGGCCCACCTAGCCAAAGCTATGACTTTTCCAGCAGTCATGTATGATTTGAGAGTTGGACAGTAAAGAAAAGTCAGGCTGAGTTCCAAAGAATTGATACTTTCAAACTATGGTGCTGGAGAAGACTCTGGAGAGTACCATGGACTACAAGATCAAAGCAGTCAATCCTAAAAGAAATCGACCCTGAATATTCATTCGAAGGACTGATGATGAAGCTGAAGCTCCAATACTTTGTTCACCTGATACGAAGAGCCAATTTATTGGAAAAGACCCTGATGCTGGGAAAGATTGAGGGCAGGAGGAGAAGGGGAGAGCAAATGATGAGATGGTTGAATGGCATCACCGATTCAATGGACATTAGTTTAAGCAAACATCAGGAGACAGTGAAGGACAGGGATGCCTGGCTTGCTACAATCCATAGTGTCAAAAAGAGTCAGAAACAACTGAATGACTGAACTACAACAAAAAATCAAACTTTTATTATTTCTAGGGTTATTAATTCTCTACCAGAATTCAGAACTTTTCATAGATACCTTGTTAAATTCTAGAATTACTGCTTAATTTCAAATTTGGGCCATTTATGCTTTAAATTAAAAGGTATTTGTCAGCTTTAGTATAAAAGGAAAAATACTATACTTATGCAATCTTGTGGACGAGACCATTCCCCCCCTAAACATCTTATAGATGCAGGTCCATCAGTTCCAAAGCCTTCATCACAGTCGTAAGTAACTTCTTCTCCATACTGGTAACTGTCTTTCTTGTGAGATACAACACCATTCTGAATATAAGGTGGAAGTCCACAAGGAAGTCCTGGGAAGAAATGAAAGAATGATTTCATGTTTTGCTAACTTTGAAATTTAATTTTATGTACTGGTCAATATATTTGGTACTTTTACTTGAAAATAATAAATCATTATACAGGAACTTCCATGATATGGGAGGAAAGGGCACAAATTTTTCCTAAAATTACCATTCCGGTGTGTGTCCACTTGACCAAGAACTGGAAACTGAAATCACCAACATATGAAAGAAACTATCAGTGCTTCTCTCACCAATCATGAGTAATAAAAGAAAAACCCATTGAGACTCCACACATCATCTTAGGAAAAGTACTATATATTGGAAGAAATTAAAAGGGACATTTTAGGAGAGACATAGGACATTTTTTTGAAACTTAAATAGGAATATAAATAGGTTTACTAATATAAATAGTTAGGTTTAGTTTTATTGCACATCCAATGTTAATATAAAAAAATTGCCAGATTGAAAAGCAATTCTCTATAGAACAAACAATATTATTAATAACAAAAGTGATTAATTTTGTATGTCAAATTTTATTTAATGTATAAATATATACATTTTATTTTAATACATAAATGACCTATAAATAGACAAGTTACTTGATATATTTAGAAATCTAATGGATCGAGTCTCATGATTTTGATGACAATTGATTAGTTTTAATGAATGGTACTGAAAATAGATTTTGGTTTGCCTAGTGTCCTCACCTGCACACTGAGGTGGAGAGCTCCACTTTCCCATGTGGCATATTATCACATTATTTTCAGATATCTCGAAGCCTTCTTCACAAGTATAACTTAACTTCGTGCCATGTGCATACAGCCTTTGTTCGTGTATTTCTCTCCTTTCTTTTGCAGAGCTAGATGAGTTAATGGTTCCATGGTCTATCTGAGGTGGTTGAGAACATCCAATTTTTTCTATATGAAGTACAGAGGTCAAAGAGTAAAGTACAAATATAATCTTTAAATTTAAAATGTTAATACAATCAAATATTACTTTGGATTTTAAGAAAAAAATACTCGGAACAATTTACAGAATTTTAAAACCGACAGATATTTGAAATTTGCAAGCTATTTGTCTCCATAAACACTATGCTACTACCACTTGTTCAATATGCCCCTTCTTCCTTTTTTTAATGAATTTCTTATTGAAATGTTGGATGTATAACAGTATGTTAGCTTCAAATGGGCTACAAAATGATTTTACTTTTACATGCACTATAAAATGACTAACAATATGTCTAGTAACAATAGTTCCTAACAAATGTATTACAATATTATTGACCATATTCTGTATGCTGTTTATTACATCCCCCTGACTTCCTTATTACATAACTGGAGTTTATACTTCAAAATCCTCTGTATCTACCTTGCCAAGCCCCTCCTCTTTTCTTGCAACTCACTAATTTTCTGTATCTGTATAAGCCTGTTTTACTTTTATTTTCAGATTCCACAAATAAGTGAAATCACATGGCATTTGTCTTTTTCTATCTGACCTACATCTCTTAGAATAAATACATCCTAGACACATCCACCTTGTTGCAAATGGAAATGTTTCATATTTTATGGCTTGGTCATAGTTCATATAGTGTGTATATATAATACACCTTCTTTATCTATGTATATATCAGTGGACTCTTTAAGTGGCTTCCAAACCTTGATTATTGCGTGTAATGCTGCAGTGAACACTGGAGTGCATATATCTTTTTAGATTAGTGTTTTCAGTTCCTATGAATAAATAGGAATAGCTGGAACTGCTGTGTCATATGGCAGTTCTATTTTTAATTTTTAAAGGAAATTCCACATTCTTTTTCATAGCAACTCTGCCAGTTTACAATCCCACCAACAGTGCACAAAGATTCCCTTTTTTCCACATCTTTGACAACACTTGATGTTGTCCTTTTCATGGTAGCCATTATGACAGGTGTGAAGGGACATCACACTTTGGCTGCAATATGTTTTTCCTGGATACAGTAGTCTTGCCTGCAAGTTTTTTCCTTTCATTACTTTGTATAGGTTGTGCATATACACTGTGACCTAAAAATTATTCTTCAGAAGCTGCTGATACTTGTTAGGGTCTCCTTGTAGGAAACTACTGCCTTTTCTCTGGAAGGAGAAGAGGGTGACAGAGGATGACATGGTTGGGTGGCATCACTGTTTCAATGGACATGAACTTGGGCAAACTCTGGGAGATGGTGAGAGACAGGAAAGCCTGTCATGTTGCAGTACATGGGGTCACAGTGAGTTGGACATGACTTGGCAACTGAACAACAAATTTCTTTTAATTAATTTGTAATTTCTTTTTTTTTTGAATTGGAGGCTAATTACTTTACAATATTGTGGTGGTTTTTGCCATACATTGACATGAATCAGCCATGGGTGTACCCCCATCCTGAATCCCCCTCCCACCTCCCTCTCTATCCCACCCCTTTGAGTTGTCCCAGTGCACCAGCCTTGAGTGCCCTGTTTCATTCATTGAATTTTGACTGATGATCTATTTCACATATGGAAATATACATGTTTCAATGCTATTCTCTCAAATCATCCCCCCCTCGCCTTCTCCCACAGAGTCTAAAAGTCTGTTTTTTATATCTGTGTCTCTTTTGCTGTCTCGTGTGAGTATTATTCTGTTGTGCATATGGACCACATCTTTCTTATCCATTCGTTTGCTAATGGACATCTAGGTTAGTTCCATGTCTTAGCTATTGTAAACAGTGCTATGATGAATATTGGGGTACATGTGTCTCTTTCAATTTTGTTTTCTTCAGTGGGTATGCCCATCAGTGGGATTACTGAGTCATATGGAAGATCTGTTTTCAGTTTGTTTGTTTGTTTTTTAAGGAATCTTCACACTATTACCCATAGTGGTTGTAGCAGTTTGCATTCCCACCAACAGTGTAAGAGGGTTCCCTTTTCTCCACACCTTCTCCTGCATTAGACTTTTAGATAGCAGCCATTCTGACCAGCATGAGATGGTACCTCATTGTGGTTTCAATTTGTATTTCTCTGACAGTGAGTGATGCTGAGCATTTTTTCATGCATTTGTTAGCCATCTGTATGTCTTCTTTGGAGAAATGTCTGCTTAGTGCTTTGGCCCATTTTTGGATTGGGTTGTTTGTTTTTCTGGTACTGAGCTACATGAGTTGTTTATATGATTTTGAGATTAGTTCTTTGTCAGTTGCTTCATTTGCTGTTATTTTCTCCCACTCTGAAGGTAGTCACCTTGCTTAGAATTTTCTTCAGTGTGCAACAGCTTTTACATTTAATTGGGTCTCATTTGTTTATTTTTGCTTTTATTTCCATTACTCTGGGAGGTGGGTCATGGATGATCTTACTGTGATTTATGTCAAAGAGTGTCTTGCCTATGTTTTCCTCGAGGGTTTTATAGTTTCTGATCTTATGTTTAGATCTTAAATCCATTTTGTGTTTACTTTTGTGTATGGTGTTGGAAAGTGTTCTAGTTTCCTTCTTTCACAGATGGTTGACCGCTTTTCCCAGCACCGTTTGTTAAAGAGATTGTGTTTACTCTATTGTATATTTTTTTCCTCCTTTGTCAAAGATAAGGTGCCCAAAGGTGGATGTATTTATCTCTGGGCTTTCTATTTTGTTCCATTGATCTATATTTCTGGCTTTGTACCCGTACAATACTATCTTGATGACTGTAGCTTTGTAGTATAGTCTGAAGTCAGGCAGGTTGATTCCTCCAGTTCCGTTCTTATTTCTCAAGATTGCTTTGGCTATTTTAGGTTATTTTGTATTTCCATACAAATTGTGAAATTATTTGTTCTAGTTCTGTGAAAAAAAAATGTTGTTGGAGCTTGATAAGGATTGCACTGAATCTATAGATTGCTTTGAGTAGTATACTCATTTTCAGTATATTGATTCTTCCGATCCATGAACATGGTATATTTCTCCATCTATTAGTGTCATCTTTTATTTCCTTCATCAGTGTTTTTAGCTTTCCATGTATAGGTCTTTTGTTTCTTTAGGTAGATTTATTCCTAAGTATTTTATTCATTTCATCACAGTGGTGAATGGGATTGTTTCCTTAATTTCTCAGTTTTCTCATTGTTAATGTATAGAAATGCAAGAGATTTCTATTAATTTTATATCCTGCAAATTTACTATATTCATTGATTAGCTCTAGTAATTTTCTCATGGTGTCTTTAGGGTTTTCTATGTAGAGGATCATGTCATCTGCAAAACATGAGAGTTTACTTCTTTTCCAATCTGGATTCATTTCCTTTTCTTCTCTGAGTGCTGTGGATAAAACTTCCAAAACTATGTTAAATAGTAGTGGTGAGAGTGAGCACTCTTGTCCTGTTCATCACTTTAGGGGAAATGATTTCAATTTTTTGCCATTAAGGATAATGTTTGGTGTGGGTTTATCATATGTGGCTTTTATTATGTTGAGGTATGTTCCTTCTATGCCTTCTTTCTGGAGGGTTTTTTATCAGAAATAGATGTTGAGTTTTGTTAAAGTATTTCTCTGCATCTATTGAGATAATCATATGGGTTTTTTCCCTTTATTTTGTTAATGTGGTGTATGACATTGATTGATTTGTGAATATTGAGGAATCCTTGCATCCTTGAGATAAAGCCAACTTGGTCATGATATATTATCTTTTTAATATGTTGTTGGATTCTGTTTGCTAGAATTTTGTTAAGGATTTCTGCATGTATGTTCACCAGTGATATCGGCCTTTAGTGTTCTTTTACTGTGGCATCTTTGTCTGGTTTTGGAATTAAGGTGATGTTGGCCTCACAGAATGAGTTTGGGAGTTTACCTTCCTCTGTATTTTTCTGGAAGGGTTTGAGTAGGATAGGTGTTGAAAAGAAAAGTGAAAGTGAAATTGTTCAGTTGTATCCAACTCTCTGCGACCCCATGGACTGTAGCCTACCAGGCTTCTCCATCTGTGGGATTCTCTAGGCAAGAGTATTGGAGCAGGTTGCCATTTCCTTCTCCAAGGGATCTTACCTACCCAGGGATTGAACGCAGGTCTACCACATTGCAGGCAGATGCTTTACCCTCTGAGCCACCAGGGAAGGATAGGTGTTAGCTCGTCTCTAAATTTTTGATAAATTCACCTATGAAGTCATCTGGTCCTGGGCTTTTGTTTGTTGGAAAATTTTTCATTCCAGTTTCTATTTCCATGCTTGTGATGGGTCTTTAAGATTTTCTCTTTCTTCCTGGTTCACTTTTGTAAGGTTATACCTTTCTTGGAATTCATCCATTTCTTCCAAGTTGTCCATTTTATTGGCATATAGTTGCTGATAGTAGTCTCTTATGATCCTTTGTATTTCTATGTTGCCTGCTCTGATTTCTCCATTTTCATTTCTAATTTTATTGGTTTGATTCTTCTCCTTTTCTTGATAAGTCTGGCTAATGGTTTGTCTATTTTATTTATCTTCTCAAAGAACCAGGTTTTTTCATATATATATATAATTTTTGCTATAGTCTCCTTTGTTTCTTCTTCATTTATTTCTGCCCTAATTTTTATGATTTCCTTCCTTATACTAAGCCTGGGATTCTTCTTTTTCTAGTTGCTTTAGGTGTAAAGTTAGGTTATTTATTTTTCTCTTGTTTTTTGAGGTAAGCTTGTAAAGCTATGAACCTTCCCCTTAGCACACTTTTTACTGATTCCCATATGTCTTTAGTTGTTGTGTTTTCATTTTCATTTGTTTCTATGCATATTTTTATTTCCTTTTTGATTTCTTCCATTTTTTTTAGTTATTAAGAATCGTGTCACTTAACCTCCATATGTCTGTATTTTTATTAGTTTCTTTTTCCTGTAGTTGACATCTAATCTTATCGCATTGTGATCAGAAAAGATCACTGAAAGGATTTCAATTTTTTTGAATTTACCAAGGCTAAATTTATGGCCCAGGATGTGATGTATCCTGGAGAATGGCCCTTGTGCACTTGAGAAAAAGATGAAATGCATTGTTTGGGGGTAAAATATCCTATAGATATCAATTAGGTCTAACTGGTCCATTGTATCATTTAAAGCTTGTATTTCCTTGCTAATTTTCTGTTTGGATGACATGTCCATATGTGTGAGTAGGGTATTAAAATCTCCTACTATTAATGTTTTATTATTCATTTCTCCTTTCATACTTGTTAGCATTTGCCTTATATATTGAGCTGCTCCTATGNTTTTTTTTTTTAGCAGATATTCATGATCAGATATTTTGGAACTGGATTGAAGCCCTCACAAATTTTTCTATCATGGGAGTTGATTAGCCAGATGAGAAACTACATTTAGTTAATAACTTATTAATTTGATGCTGATTCTTGAACAAGGTAAGAGTTAGATCTGTTCACTAAGATTTAGAGTGTATTTTTTACATTTCAATAGTCTCCTGGAGGTACAATTCACTACCTTTCATGCACTGTTCAATGATATATACACAGATGAATGAACCTTCTTTAATGGATTAGCAAGCCTGACTTTTTCTACGTGACCAGAGAGTATAAAAGATCCCTCTGTGAACTTTGTCTGAGTCCATCAAATGGAGATACCTCAAATATCCAATTCATAATCTGAAGACAAAACCTATTCTGCTCAACTGAGGGGAGACTGCGTGAATACACCTGGAAGAATTTGGAGCCTCCTATGACTCCTTGGTTTTGCTTTCTCCTGTTATATACTTCATTTCTATTTCATTAGAAACACTATGCAAGTATAGGCTGGAAACTCATAAATCCTTCCAGGGATCCAACATTTTGTATTAAATTCAGGGAAATATTTGACTGAATACACTTTATTCATCATTAGTAATATCATCAGATTTTCTATTCTGATCTAAGTCAATAGGAGTATTTTGTGTGCTGTGTTGTGCTTAGTCACTCAGTCATGTCGGACTCTTTGTGACCCCATGGACTACAATCTGCCAGGCTCCTCTGTTCATGGGGATTCTGGATTCTCCAGGCAAGAATACTGGAGTGGGCTGCCTTGCCCTCCTCCAGTGGATCTTCCCAACACAGGAATCGAACCGAGGTCTCCTGCAACTCGGGTGGATTCTTTACCATCAGAACCACCAGGGAAGACTTGGAATATTTTATGTTTCATCAAAAATGTTTCTCTTATTTCTGTTTTAACTATTTTGACACTTTTATCAATGCATTTTCAAGAATTTATTTTCTTTTATGTCTGATGTTTAAACATTTTTGTCCTAATAATTTTAATTTGTTAAAAGTCTTACAAAAGTTAGTCTATACACTACATTTCCCCATAACCTGAATATTTTGCAAATCAGCTATTTATACTTTTTAGCTTATTATAAAATTTGACATTTTAATTTTAGTTTTTTCCCTTCTATGTTCTTTGGATGTATGTTCTTTTCTAGATTCTAGATTGTACTTAAGTCCCATTTTTGTAAAGCAAGTTTTAATCTATACATATTTTTGTCTTTTGCTGTATACCATAGATTCCAAAATATACAGTTTTCATTTTACTTAATTTAACATATTTTCTGTCAGTAAATCATAGAAAAAAATTTTTTTTAATTTTCAAGTTTTGTGATATGGATGAATAAGTTGTTTAGCTAGCTTTCTTTTAATTTACAATTGCTTTTAATTTATAGAGAATAATTTGAGGACACATTACATGAAATTGATTAGCAATTCTTTTAGCACGTGAAAATAATCAGGTGTTTTAAATTAATTATCTATATTTCAATAAATTAGTGTGGACTTCCAGAGAAGGCATATTATGAAAACTATGAAGACCTATTTTATAAATATTAAAAAGGTAATTCACAAGGACTAAGCCATTATAAATATATAATGTATCTAAGAATATATCAGAATACATGAAGCAAAGATGGAAAGAACTGAAAGAATAGACAAATCCACACCCCTTTTGAGCAATTCTGAGAGCCTTCCTACTCTGATGGATAGAACAACTAGAGAAAGCTATTTTAAGACATAGGTACATTTTAGAACACTATAAACAATGTTAACCTGATGTAGAAACTAAAATACACATATACTTTGTATGAAATGGAAACATCACAAAGATAGACAATATGCTGTGCAACAAAGAATAAAATTCAAATATTAAAAATTTAGTGTGTTCTGTGACAAGGGAATTAGATTAGAAATCAGTAAGAACAAAGTATCTATGTAATCACCAATGATAATCATCAACTTGTGTACAGTAAATATATGCAGCTCTGTAGATAAAAATCATACCACAGTATTACTGTTAATGGAGAATGAATTATTTAGAAAATCATAAATGTGAGAATTAAACAACACATTTCTAAACAATTGTTACATCAAAGAAGCCAGTAGGAAGATTAGAAAATATTTCACGTACAATAGTGTCTTAGAAGGGAGAATAGCTGTCCGTGTGGTTTAAAGACCAGCAGTGAAATGACGAGCTTTCAGCGGGCTGGTTCATTCATGGTGAAATTGCCACTTGCACAGTGTGTGTGCTTTAAGGCGCAGGCAGAAGGGACATACTGGCTTTTGTTCTTCTGGGATGGCACCCGCGTGCAAGGCAATGGCACCCCACTCCAGTACTCTTGCCTGGAAAATCCCATGGACGGAGGAGCCTGGTAGGCTGCAGTCCATGGGGTCGCTACAAGTCACATAGGACTGAGCGACTTCACTTTCACTTTTCACTTTCATTTTTCACTTTCATGCATTGGAGAAGGAAATGGCAACCCACTCCAGTGTTCTTGCCTGGAGAATCCCAGGGACAGGGGAGCCTGGTGGGCTGCCGTCTATGGGGTCGCACAGAGTTGACACGACTGAAGAGACTTAGTAGTAATTGAAAATAAAATTGATACATATTTATAAATTTTTGAGGCACAGGTAAAGCAATCCTTAGAAGTGAACAAAGGTAGTTTTACAAAGGTAAAGCAATACTTAGAAGTAAAAAAAAAAAAAAAGGTAGTTTTACAGGTTTAGATTTGAAAAGCAGGATGGTTTGAATCAATGTTTTCATTTTTTATCTTAGAAAATGAAAGAGTAAAATTAAAATGAAGCTATCAGAAAAAAAGGAAAATTAAGTCCACAAGAGAGAAAAAAATGATAAAGATTAATAGAAAAGATAAAACAGAAAATCAAGAAAGTTAAAAATCATGAATATTAACAAAGTAAAAATTAGACAAGAGAGGAAATGGAAGCTGAGTGTGTCTAAAATGTTAACTTGAAAATGATAATTTTGAAAAACGAAACTTTATTCACAAAATAAAGGAGGGAACAATTCTCAATACCAAAAATGAAAGAGATGATATTACCAAATACACTATAGGATTAAAAGAAAAACAGAATGTTAAGTGACTATTAGAAATTATTTTCCAACAATCAATTTCATAAGTTAGGTAAAACAGAGATATTTCTTGAAAAATGCAACTTTCCCACAGTGATAAGACAACGTAGAAAATGTGAATAGCATACTCCCTATTAAAGAAACTGAATTCTTCATCAAGGGAACTTTTTGAAGAAGCAAACTGCATATCAGATCTCACGTGTGCTCAGTCGTGTCCACCTCTCTGCAACCCTATGGACTACAGCCTGCCTGGCTTCTCTGTCCATGGGATTCTCCCGGCAAGAATACTGGAGTGGGTAGCCATTCCCTTCTCCAGGGAATCTTCCCTACTCAGGAATTGAACCCGGGTCTCCTGAATTGCAGGCAGATTCTTTACTGTCTAAGCCCCCAGGGGAGCCTATTGGTTTGTCTGGAAAAATCAGACATATCATGTTTATGAATTCGAAATTCAATATGGTAAAGAAGCCAATTGTCCACAATTCGTTTCTCATTACAAAGTGGTCCTGTTCTATATACAACCCAAAATTTTATCAAAACCTGTAAGTTTCCCCTGAAATTTCTATGTTCAAAATCAAAATAACTAAAGTTATTTTGAGTGAGAAGAACATACTTGGAGACTATTATCAGACTTTCAGCCTGCTAAAAAGCTAGTTACAAAGGTAACTTGGCAGCAGTGAAGATAGTCAAATGACTAAATAGAAAGTTCAGAAATAAATCAAAACTTTCATAGTTAACTGGTTGTTTACTTCAACGGCTTTTCCACACATATTCTTAAAATAATTGACAATCCATCCATAAAAAATCAACTTGTACTTTATGCAATCCTCAAATGTTAACATGAGACAGATAACATACTTAAATATATTCACATAAAATTACAAATTTTCTAGAAGAAACTGTAGGACATATGTACTTCACTACCTGTAAATGTTACTTGTTTCCTTAAAGATACAGTTGTGTAGCAAGCTCTTTTAATTTTTTATTTGCTATTAATTTAGAATAATTTATAAACATGAATTCCTTGAAATTTGTTGGGAATTCCTTCATCATATGAAATAATAAATTGTTTTAACTATATTTGATAAGCTAATATAGATTTCAAGACAAGGTGCATGCCAAAAATTAAAAAATATTTTATAATTATAAAAAAGTTAATTCACAAGGACCAAGCAATCGTAAATATATAATGATTAATATACAATGCTGTGCTTAGTCACTCAGTCATGTCCCACTCTTTGTGATCCCATTGTCTGCAACCTGCCAGGCTCCTCTGTCCTGGGGGCTTCTCCAGGCAAGAATAGTGGAGTGAGTTGCCTCCATGGGATCTTCATAACACAGGGATTAAACCCAGGTCCCCCCCACTACAAGCAGATGGTAGACTGATCTACCAGGGAAACTCAAGAACCCTAGAATGGGCACCCTAACTCTTCTCTATGAGATATTCCTGATCTAGAAATTGAACTGGGGTCTCCTGCATGGCAGGCGGATTCTTTACCAGCTCAACTACCAGGGAAGCCCATAGTATACAATGTATACTGTGTATTGGCATGCAAGTTATTTAGAAGCTTGTTGTTTAATCGCCAAATAGTTATGCTTTTCTAAATAATTTATTCTCCATTAATACAGCTTTATTGTTGTACGATTTTTACATAGGGATCTTTATAAAAGGATGAATAATGAGGTTGAATATTAGACAGTAGATTGATTTTCTATTCATTTGAAGCTTCTTTCTAGATATTCTAGGCTTGTAGAAATTGGTAAACATATTGAGGATAGGGAGTCAAGATGTCATAGAGTCAGAGAAGAGAAACATATTAAAAGTGGAAAATTGAAATGAACCTATTCAATTGGAATTCATCATATAAACATGACTCAAGACTTTTCAAGATGGTTAAATAGAGAAATTGATGACTAGATAGATAAATAAATATATATAAATAGATACATAGATTGATATGTATAGATATGCCGATATATGCATAATAGTTCAGCATAAGCATAAGTACACTTACGTGTAATACACAAAATCAGAAACAAAGGCTTTCCAGTAGAAATGAGCACACCTACTGCCCAGGTGTTAATTTGAAGTCACAAAGTCTGAGTGGTTTGTCACATAGCTGACTAAGGCACGTTATACAATTACTATTTAGACACAGTATTTTGAATAGCTTCTAAATTACCTTGCAGATGGGAAATATTTGGAATGATAAATAGCTAAATTTCCTTGAAGGAGACAAAGATACTACTTTTACAACTTAGAGAGATATAGAATACAGTTTTTAAAACATGGACAAGAGATTACCTTCTTTGCAGTCTACTTTAGGATCCCATTCCCCATTTATACAGATTGAGTGTTTGTGCGCTGATTTTCCTCGACATTGGTAACTTTTGTTGGTGCTATGGTCATATTCAATCGTATATGCTGATTTTCCTTTAGATGGAAATAATGTTGACCATTTACACTTCTTAAGTTCATCTGTTGCTATAAAATGAAAACATTCTCTTGAAAAGACCAATTCTAAAGAACCAAATAGCTAATAACAAAAATAGCTATGGAGTCAATAAAATAATGATTGTAGAATTTATGCCTACAAATTCCACCAGCCAAGTTCTTGCTGATCAAATTGCATGAGATGAAAAATTATACATGAGCCTGAGTCTTGCGTCCAGTTTTTAAAATTTCAGAGAAAATATCTTCTGCCTTTTTGACTGGAATACTTTTCAATGATCTACCTAGTGAATAGCTATCACATGAATAAATTTGGTCCCAAACTTGAAATCTGTGCAAGTGTTCATATAATTTGCTTGTTGACCTTAAGCATCTCTGCATTATTTTTAATTCACAATCTTAAAACAGTAAAATAAAAACAATTTTCTATGGACAAAGCATACCAAGTTGCTAGTTTATATATGCTTTATCAAGAAATGTAATGAAACATAATAATAAAACTACCTCCAAGGTGTTTTGTGTAGAATCTTAACTTTTAAGCAAAGCTTTTACTTGACACCAAAAATAAACAAATACTTGAACTAAGAAGACGGGTACTTAAAGTTACAGCCTATCTTGTATATACACTTAGAGTATTTTTTCTAGCTCCAGGATAAGTTAAATATGGACTAAAAAAGCTTTATATATATATATATATATATATATATACACCTATTTCATAAATTCAATGCAAGTGAAAGTTCTTTTTGAATTTGACAAAATATGCGTATACGTCTTTGGCAGTATATGTTAATGATTTGTTAATGATAAAGGTTAAGTGAAATGAATAAAATCAGGAAAAGTCCAGTAGGTAGTCAAAGAAAAGTGATGATTTCAAAATGAAACTCTAAAAAAATAAAATAACAAGCGGAATTGAAAACACACTAGAGGCTTGAGAATTAGCCTTGTTTTTCAGATTTGTTCAGGGTGTTGAGGGACATAAAACCAGTAGTATTCTTCAAGGAATGGTGGCCAAAGGAAGATGTATACTCAAAAGGAGGAATAGTGGCTTCAGGCCTCATCCTATGATGGACTGGTTTCTGGAAGGAAAGCAGACTTATTAGGAGAAAATAAGCATAGTAAGAAGAATGACAAGCTAGATTAGACAGAGTTACAAATAAACCTTGAGAGAAGAAAACTGGAATAAAGTCTATTAGAGCAATGGGGAGCTATAGTAAACTGAATACAGGTAGAGGATTAACCTTTGCAAGGAAATCTCTGAGGTCAGGAGAGTAATAACTGAAGCAAACATTTTGGCATTAGGTCGAATGAAAAGTTAAATGAGGTGAGGTCATTTGAGGAGATACAGAGGACAAAGACGAGATTTGGTCTTGAAGAACTGGCAATACCTAGGACAGGAATGTGCTCATGAAAATGCAGGGATTAATAAGCAAAAAATTACTGTTTAACTCAATAAACTCCTACTGAATGTCTCCCATTTGTCAACTGGTCTTTTGAGTGTGGGTCTTTCGACATACTGTCAGCAAAGAAAACAGCTATCGGTCCCATGCCCTCACTCAGGGCCTGAGCCAAAGCCCTAACTTCTTCTTGGAATAATTAATGACTAGAAATATAATGAGTTAATAGGCCTGGACATCCAGGGCTCTCTTTGAATGCAGAGCCCAGGAAAACTCCAGGGAAAAGTCTATTCCAAGAGAAAATGAAAGAAGGCAGCTAACATTGATTCTCCTGGTCAGTCATCAAAGACTTGGTCATCCAAAAGTCAGGATGAGTCTCTTACAAGGAAATGTGTCAGGGCAGGTTCCTGGCCCCACCCCAAGTGCCTCCCATGACAGAGTTACCTACTAACAGGGAGGGCTGGAGCCCACCCTCCCCAGCACAGTAACTTCTCTTTGCAGAATTTGAAACAGACAGAAAAATAATCATTGTTAGAAGCTTGAGAGAGGCAGGATTCCTACAGAAATGTATCAAATGGGTATTTTCCTCAACTATAAATCCTGGTTTCAAATGTTCTAAAAGAAAGAGTATCATATAAAAGAAAATATGGCATTTCTGAAATGATAGTTGTATTTTCCTGGTAACTAGTTCTCACATTTTAATCACATGAGTATCTATCAGTAAGATTTAGCTTCACACTTGTCAAAATAAACAACGTTAATATCAGGACAGAAAGATGCATACAGTTCTATTGCTAGTTTATATTTTTCCTCTTTAGACACATATTGAACTATAAAAATCAAATGTTTGGGATCATTATAATTTAAGATCTGACATTTTCAAGGATAACTCTAAATTTCAACAGTATGGCTACAAATACTAAAGGTCAATTTGAGATGTGTATTCTGACCAATGCATTGAGGAGGTTGGGTCCACTCTCCACTAATACACGTGATAAATCTGGGTCCAATCATTGTAAATGCTTCTCTGCAACTGAACTCGACCGAGTCTCCATGGTGATAGGGAGGGACAGAAGGCTTGATATCCCCATGATCAAGGTCAGGTATATCTCCACAGGTACGCTCCTCCTCTGAAAATCCACAAAAATATGTTTGTATTTAAAATATTATTTAAATGTGTATGTGAATACAAATAAGAGTAATGATTTACCTTGAAATATTACTATTTTTAATACATTACCAATACACACAGGTAAAGCTGTCCATTCTCCATCAACACACTGAATTTTATGAGAACCCTTCATCAGAAATCTGGGGTTGCAAGCATATTCCACGACGTCATTGTGTGCATATTCTTCTTTGTGTATTTCTTTCCCTTTCCCATTGAGAAGATAAGGAGGTGGACCACACGATTTTACTTTCTCTACCATAGAAATATTGCATAAATTATGGTTACATTGTCTGTCTTATAAGTAAAAAAATCCAGCTAATGCAGAAATTTATTTCTCTAAGTGATCTTTGATTTGTTATATAATTTATTTTAGCATTCTTAAACGATGAAAAAAGAATAGTGTTTGCAGCAGACTCATGTTTACTGATTCTGTGACTCTTCTTGAACTAGCATATTGAAGTCTATGTATGCTCAGAAAGCATGTTCATTATCCAAACATTTTAAATAAATATGCAAACCAGTTAGTAAATCTGATGTATAAATCATAGCAATACTTTTATTCCACAGAAACACTGTATGAAAACTTTGTGAAAAAAATATCATTTGAGAGAAGCATTTGAACAGTTTAACTTTGATTCATATGATTTGATACATGTGACTGAATTGACTTTAAGTTACTTGAACACTCTTTAGACATACTTGCGGACACTAGATGCAAAGTCCACAGTATATAAACTATCCAATATTGATGGTGGAATTGCAGGAAAAAGGAAAACTAACAAGAAATCCTGCCACTGTCAGGTTCCTCATGCATTTCTGTGGATTCTCCACCACATATTTCAAGAAGCACCTGGAGGTTAATTTCTTAAAGAAGGAAAACTGAGGTATCTACTACCCAGCACATGTCCTTGGTGGGTATGCTGCTGCTAAGTAGCTTCAGTTGTGTCTGATTCTGTGCAACCCCATAGATAGCAGCCCACTAGGCTTCTCTGTCCCTAGGATTATCCAGGCAAGAATACTGGAGTGCATTGCCATTTCCTTCTCCACCTTGGTGGGTATATCTCTGTCTTAATGCATTAGATTATAGATGCACTGGAAGTGGACAGAAAATTAAGGGAGGGAAATAAAAAGGTTATTATCTGAAATCCCAACTCTTGCTCCAGCAACTGTCAGATAAACATTTACCTTTACACGTTGGAAGTTTAGGGGACCATCCAAAGTGGTAGCACTGAACTGAATCTGCTCCAACCATAATATGGCCTTGACTGCAGGAGAATTTCAGCACATCTCCAAATTTAAATGTGTCTTCCCTGGGATAAGCATTTAAGTATGTATCCATTTCGGGAATACTGCATTCTCTTTCTATCAAAAAAGATAAATAATGAGTGAGAATATTTAACCTTTGCAAAATAAATATTATTTGTGTCACATGAAATGAGGTGTTGGGTATTGCATACACAGAGGACATACATTAATGCACATTAATGCTCTTTCTTGGAAAACATTACATGTTAGGTTTTATACACCCTCTGCACTCATCTGGGATTTTGAGAAATATTAAGGTATTGAGCAGCAACGTATATGGCTGATAATTTATTTGTAAAGGCATCTTGTTAATACTAGATCTGATTTTTCTCACTGACATTTACAAAATATAAGGCTACTATTTGATCTCAAAATGTATAAATATTTTCTCAAAATAAAAAAAGACAATTTTGAAATTGAATACAAATGAAAAAATGGTATTATAAAAATATAACTGGAAAACTAGAACACACAAGAGAGATATTTCTCTTGTATTTGAGTTATAGGTACATTAAAAGTCACTTAATTTTATCTGCAAGTGTAGAAATCAAACTGAAACATGAAACAAAATGCGTAAACATGTTCAAGGTCACATAGGCATATTCTAGGTGTCTTGATTATGTATGGGACAACACAAACATCTAATCTTATTGTCCCTATAAATGAACTTAACTATTAATATCTGCTTAATTACTGATTCATTTTTAAAAATGTGTAAACTTATCATTGAAATTGTGTAAAATCTATGAAATTTGTGATATTGCTGTGTGTGGATTAGTCGTTCACTTGTTTCTGACCCTTTGTGACCCCATGGAGTATATAGCTGGCCAGGCTCCTCTGTCCATGGAATTCTACAGGCAAGAATACTGAAGGGAGTAATTCATTCCTTTCTCTAAGGGATCTTCCTAACCCAGGGATCAAGTCCAGGTCTCACACACTGCAGGCAGTTTCTTTACATCTGAGCCATCAGGGATTGCTACATATTATCAGAAATTGCATTATTCTTATTTGGAATCTTCCTATTGCTCAATGATTTATAAACTTCAAAACTGGAATTGAAGAATTAGAATCTCACCCAAAAGAAGGACTATCTAATAGTCTTTAAACATTATCATAAAATTATATAGAAGCTAACTAGTTTTAAAAGTAATGCTCCCTTCCCCCAAAATCAATAAATTTGTTTCTGCTTTTGTCATAATGTTGAGTTTTGTAGCTTAGGTGTGAGGTTACTTTAGATGAGAACCATTGAGATTCCTTTCCTAAAGCTGTATTCCAAACTTCCACATAGCAATACTTCTCACCATATGTGACTGTTTACATATATTGTGCTTCAGTTCAGTTCAGTCGCTCAGTCATGTCTGAATCTTTGCGACCCCATGAATAGCGACACGCCAGGCCTCCTTGTCCATCACCAACTCCAGGAGTTCACTCAAACTTACATCCATTGAGTCAGAGATGCCATCCGGCCATCTCATCCTCTGTCGTCCCCTTCTCCTCCTGCCTCCGATCCCTCCCAGCATCAGAGTCTTTTCCAATGAGTCAGCTCTTCGCATTATCTGGCCAAAGTACTGGAATTTCAGCTTTAGCATCATTCCTTCCAAAGAACATCCAGGGCTGATCTCCTTTAGGATGGACTGGTTGGATATCCTTGCAGTCCAAGGGACTCTCAAGAATCTTCTCCAACCCCACAGTTCAAAAGCATCAATTCTTTGGCACTCACCTTTATTCACAGTCCAACTCTCACATCCATACACAACCACTGGAAATTTACATAAAATTCCTATTTTATCCTACTATGTAAAATGCTGCTTTAACAAAAAAGATCTTGATATCAGGCTGTTTTCTAACTGCTGTCTTTACAAAGAGTGACTGTAAGACTGACATGATCATCTTAAAAGCCTTTCCCTTTACTTAGAATTGTTAGTAGCTCAGTTGTGTCTATCTCTTTGTGATCCCATGGACTGCAGCTTGCCAAAATTCCATGAAATTCTTCAGGCAAGAATATTGCAGTAGTTAGCCTTTCCTTTCTCTAGGGGATCTTCCCGACCCAGGGATCCAATCCAGGTCTCCTGCAATGCAGGTAGATATATTGCTGTCAGGTGGCTCAGAAATTTTGAAAGGGAAAGTGTGGTCTCTCAGGCATGTCTGATTCTTTTTGATCCCATCGACTATAGCCCACCATACTCCTCTGTCTGCAGAATTCTTGAGGCAAAAATACTGCAATGGGATGCCATTCCCTTCCCCAAGAGATCTTCCTGACCCAGGGATCGAACCCAAGTCTCCTGCATTGCAGCTGGATCCTTTACCATCTGATCTTTTCTAAAATAAGCCAATTTCTTTGCTGCCTTGGCTGCTGCAAAGGCATGTGTCTTGCTGACGAATGGTTTCCAGGCTTTCTTTGCATAGATATGTTCTTACATAAACTTGACGTGCAGTCCCTCCTACTTTTTAAGCACTTGGATTCTTTTGTTCTTAGAATACACTTAGGAACAATAGAATAGAAATATTTTTACTTTTTGATTAATTATTTATTTTAATTCATCTTTTCTTTTCTTTTTTTTCATACTGGCATGAAAGCTTTTGAAAGGCAAACCACTGACCCCCACTGTATCTTTCACAATTTTCTCTTAGCCTACTTCTGGCACATATTAGGTGCTTGCCTACAGCCTGAAAAGTGAAATTACCTGGGCTCTGGACACTGTTGAACAAGCCTGGCCCATTTATATAACAAGCTCCCTCTGTGTGTCTATCTGAAATCTCTGTGCTCAATCTTTTCTATGCTGCCCAGTGTTCCTTCTCCTTCTCCCATGCACCATTCGGTCTCACATGACTTTGTCTCCTCCCTGAAATGAGAGGAGGAACCATCAGCACCTGCTTCTCTCCAGCATTGTATTTACACACCCATTTCCTTTCTTCTCCTGACAGGAAGTTGCAAAGAATCCAGTTGTTACCAAGTCCAGGACTTTCTCAAAACTGCTGGTTCCTCTCCCATTTCTTTCACAGGGAGTCTGTGGTCAGTCTTTGCCTGCTTCCCTCTCTGGCTCATCCTATTCAACTTTCATTACACTCTCATCTTTCACATTAAAACAATACATAATCCACCAAGCAATATATCCTGAACCTCTTGTTCTCTGCTACAACCACACCTTTTGAAAGAGTTATGCCCTCATGCTGTATTGCATTTCTTACTAATAATTTATTTAACAGGCTGTAAGTCGATTTTTCCCTGTCTATTCCATCTGAAACTGTCTCTGTTACAATTATTGTTCCATGTAGCCAAATCCACCACATTTTAAATCTTTTAACCTGACTTATTAACTGAATTAGAAATATTCATTAGTGTAACTATTCTATGTAATTAGATTACACTTTCCTTGAATAAACTGTATGGTAGACATTATGACAAGACATTTACATGAATAATTTATTTTAATAACTAAAGAATCTTTTGAAATATTAGAACATTTATAAATATTAAATCATTGTACAGCTTCAGAGGTGTGAACAACTTCAAACAGGTCGTTGCTCTTAGATATAGAGTTAGATAATGGTGGAATTGGATATAGAACCATTTCAGGCTGATTCCACAGGAATTACTGTTAGTCAGTTTATCATTTTCTTCTGTACACAACTAAGAAACATTGATTCTGACATTTTTTTCCCCTAAATTCTCTGGGTCCTCCTTTCTTTCTGTCCACCTTGGCATCTATTCTTCTTCCGTCAGACACCTCAGTGTTAGAAGCTTCAGGACTCAGTCTTGAGCTCTCTTCTGTTTTCATTCTACATTCTTTTCCAATCTGATGTCCTCATTTACAGAGTGATCATCTCACATGTACATCTCCTGGCTAAACCCATGCATTCAACACTGTAGTTGACGTATCCAATGTTTATGGTCCATGGGCGGCACAACCACAGTGTGTCAGCAGGACAGAGGATGGATGGCAAAAAAAAAAAAAGGAGAGTGAGTAGAACTGGAGATGCACCTGGGGTTGGGAACTGAACTAGGGACAGAGGTGCATGGGAGGGCAAATGTTTGAGACAGAGATGAAGCATTGAGGCTGTTGGAGAGTGAAGCAGCTGATCTGTGAGAGTCTGAATGGAATGAGGATCACACAGACAATCCTTGCCACAGCCATACATACCCCAGACAAGGATTCAAGTCCCCTAGAAAGTGCTGTAGCTTGGATCTGGAACATAGAGATTGGAAAACAATCCCAGGGCAAGGTCTGCTGTTGACTGAAGGGAGATGGTGTGAGGGAACCTGATGGAGAAGATTGCAGTGGAAAATGCTTATGAAGGAAAGCCAGCTAACCTGGAGGAAGGGTGATACTGCTGAGCCACACACAGACAATAGAGCGATCTTTGCAGCCTCTCTCTCTGAACATATCAGCACCAGACAGCTGAAACAACCCAGGGAGGTTAGCCGTATAAGGATCTGATGTGCAAAACAACACAGAAGGACCAGAGCCAGGATGATCTTTAAGTCCCTGATGAGATAAACAACAATTACCCCAAGTGGGGGACGCTGTAAGCAGCTGAAGGGGCCAAGCAACAGGGAAGGACCAGCCAAAGAGACCCCCTGATGGCCACATGCCAGAAGCTAGGAAAAGACTCTAACAGGGCCATAGCTCCTGCAGCTGAGTCAGTTGGTTTCCCTGCACGCTTGGCACTGCCAACATTCCCGTAATTCAAGCAGCTGTGTCATCTCCATGCTCAGTCCTCACTGGGGAGAGCTGTCAGAAACTAGAAAAGCCCCGAATAGTCACATACCTCCTGACAATAGCCACCAGCTATGTATCTGGCATTGGCAGAGTCCCCATTATCCAAGCTCCTGTGTCATTCCCATGCTCAATCCCACAAGTACAGAGCAGCCAGAGGCTACAAAAATCCCTAAGGGCCTCATATTTCCTGCTGTTGTAGCCAGTGGCTTCCCTTAGTACCTGGTACTGCCAGGGCTCCTGCAATCCAAGCAACTGCACCACCTCCACATTTGATCCTCCCTGGGGCACACCCAAGTCGTCCAAGCGAGCCTCAGGAGCAAACTCTTGTAGGCGACTCACATGCAGAGGTGAAGATAAAACCATAAGTGAAATCCAGGGGCAGGTGGCTAAAGAATAGAACCAAAACATTCCCACCAGAGGTACAAGCTGAAGATTGAATCCACATGATCAAGTAGGCAGACTTTGTATTTATGGAATATGTAAACTATAGAGTTCCTGAAAAAGAAAACACACTAGCACTGGCAGATGTGAGTAGGACCAGATTAGAGTCTGAGCTGCCCCTACAATAGGTCCAGAGACCAGCCCAGGGAGGTGAGGTGGACTGTATCTCATATTGAGGAAAAGAATGCTGACAGCAGATCAAAAAAAAAATTATTATTTTTATATTTTAACTTATTCAGTAGTTGCTATTGGGTTTTTACCTTTTTATTCCTGTTATTCTAGTTGTTGATTTTAATGTTACCATTAAATTTGCTTATGCTTTTGAGAAATTTTTTTAAATCACACTTTTAATTTCCTTTAAATACTTCTTCCTCTACATTGGTTTCTGTTGTTTTATGGACTTTTTCCTGTTTTTAATTTTCCAAGTTTTGAAAAAATGTATTATTTTCCACGTATATTCTTTTGTTTGCTTTTCTTATTCTTTTCCTTTTGTAAGTTATTCTTTAATATATATAAACATTCATCTACCTCTTTGAAATTTTCTTTTCTAGCCTTTCTTTCTTTTCTTCTTTTTCTCACTATGTTTATTAGTCTGTTTTGCTTTATTTCCTTTGCTCCCCAGTTGTCACATGGCTTTGGCTTTGTTTTCCTGTTTATGGTTTTAGTCAGTTTTGTTAATAACTAGTTCATATAATTTTTGCTTTCATTTGCTCACTGGATCAATCTCTTCTACTTTCTTCTTCTACTTTTTATTTTTACACAGGTTTTTTTTTTTCTGTGTGTACATGTATGTGTCTATATCCCATTATTTTTGTGAGTGCTTGCCTTATTTTGTATTTGCCATTTGTCTGGGGTTTGCATTTTGTTTCTTGTCTTAGTATGTTTATTTTAATCCCCTCTAATGCCATTTAAAACCACCTGTGGTATCTCACTTCTCTGGCCAGTGATCAGGCCCAGAGCCTCTAGACTCTAGACTCTCTGTAATAAATGCAGGGAGTATTTATTAGTGAGAACCCCCATAAAGGCCTCCGTCTGTATACATCTGGCATCACCCAACTGCCAGCAACACCCAGTGTAGGATGCCTCACCCAAAAAACAAACCAAATTAAAACACAAACCCAGTCATCAGCAAATAAGATTGCCACCTCATAAAGTCTTGACCATTAGAGGGGAAAACAACAACAGCAACTTACCTCCTTCCACCAGAGTACAAACAAAAGTCACACCCAAAAGAAGCCTAAACAAACCACTGGCACAACCTTACACACCAAGAGCAGAAACCAAAAAGAAGGAGGAATTTGACCTGAAAGTCTGAGAAAAGGAGACATCAAATGCAATAATGAGAAAGAAAAAAAAGGGGGGCAGAAAAACATTGCTCAAATGAAGTGACAAACTAGAAGCACAAAAGACCAAAAAGGGTGGGGGGAGGGGAGAATAGGCAAAATATCTGAAAAAGAAGTCAAAATAATGATAGGAAACATGTTCCAAAACCTTGAAAAGAGAATGGATAAAATGCCAAGAAGCAATCAACAAATTAACGCAATAACCAAGGATATAGAAGAAATAAAGAATAAACCAACAAAGATGAATAACACCATTATGGAAATAAAACATTCTCTAGAGGGAAACAATCATGGATTAACTGAAGCAAAGAAATGAAACAGAGAGCTGGAAGATTAAATGGTGGAAGTAGTTGCTGATGAGCAGAATAAAGGAAAAAGAATGAAAAGAATTGAGGAGAGCTTTGGAGACCTCTGGGTCAATACTTAACTTATCAACAATTGAGTTATAGGGGTCCCAGAGGAAAAAGAGAAAAAGAAAGTCACTGAGAACATGAGAACATTTCTGAATATATTGTAGTTGAAAACTTTTCCAGCATGGGAAAGGAATAGTCAACCAAGTTCAAGAAGCACCAAGAGCGCAATACAGGAGAAACCCAAGGGGAAACACGTCGAGACATACACCAATCAACAGATTAAAAACCAAGAAAGAATATTAAAAGCAGTAAGGGAAAAGCAACAAGTAACACACAAGAGAAAAGCCATTCAATTAACAGCTGATCTTTCAGCAGAAACTCTGCAGGTCAGAAAGGAATGGCAGGATATAGTTAAAGTACTGAAAGGGAAAAATCTACAGGCAAGATTACTCTACTTGGCAAGAATTTCATTCAACATTGATGGAAAAGTTAAAATCTTTACAGACAAACAGAAGTTAAGAGAATTTAGCACCACCAAACCAGATTTACAACAAATATTAAAGAGGCTTACAAGCATAAGACAAAGGAAAGACCTACAAGAAACACAAAATAAAAAAGAAAATGCTAATTAGAACATATAGCATTATATTATATTTATTATATTATATTATAACAGAAAATGCTAATAGTAATATATAAATAATTACTATAAATGTAACAGTAAACTCTCCAACTAAAGACACAGATTGGCTGAATGGATACAAAAAGAAGACCCATATATATGCTGTCTACAAGAGACCCACTTCAGACTAAGAGACACATACAGACTGAAATTAAAAGGATGGAAAAACATATTCCATGAACATGGAAATCAAAAGGAAGTTGAAGTGGCAATTCTCATTTCTGACAAAACAGACTTTAAAGAATATTATATGAAATAACGAAGGGACATTATATAATGATCAAGGGATCAATCCAAGAAGAAGACATAATTCTATACATTTATTCACCCAACACAGAAGCACCTCAATGCATAAGGCAATAACTAACACACATAAAAGGGAAAATTGACAGCAATAAAATAATGGTAAGGGATGTTAACACACAATAATTGTAAGGGATGTTAACAATGGACAGATCATCAAAACCGAAAATTAATAAGAAAGCATAAACCATAAATGAAACATTAGACCAAATGGACATAATTGATATCTTCAGAACTTTCCACCCAAATGCATAAAAATACACCTTCTTCTCAAGTGTGCATGGAACATTTTCCAAGATAGACCATACTTTGGGTCACAAATCAAACTTCAGTTAATTTAAAAAATTTGAAATCATATGAAGCATCTTTTCTGACCACAATACTATGAGAATAGTTGTCAAATAGAGGGGAAATGGTAAAAACACAAACACTTGGAGATTAAACAATATGCTTTTACATAATAGACTGGATCCTGAATAAATCAAAAGGGAAATCAACAAATTCTTGAAGCAAATGGCATGAAAATACAACAACTCAAAACCTATAGGATGCAGCAAAACAGTTCTAAAAGAGAAGTTTAAAAAGGGAAGAAACAAGGAAATATCAAATTTCCAGTCTAATTTACACCTAAAACAACTCAATAAAGAAGGACAAGAAACAAACCCAAAGTTAGTAGAAGGAAAGAAAGCCTAAAGATCAGAGCAGAAATAGAAAGGAAGGAACAATAGTAAAGACTAATAAAACTAAAAGCTGCTTCTTTGAGAAGATAAACAAAATTGACAAACAATTAGGTAAACGCATCAAGAAAAAATGGGAGAAGAATCAAATCAATAATATTAGGAATGAGAAAGGAGAGGTTGCAACTGAAATGCAAATGATCATAAAAAGCTATTTTGAGCAACTATATGCCAATAAAGTGGACAACCTGAAAGAAATAAATATATCCTGAGAAAAGTTCAATCTTCCAAGACTGAACCAGGAAGAAATTGAAATTATGAACAAGCCAATTACATGCACTGAAATTGAAAATGTGACCAAAGGAAAAAAAAAACTCTCAAAAAATTAAAGCACAGGGCCTGATGGTTTCACAGGTGAGTTCTCGCAAACATTTAGAGAAGAGCTAATAATATTCTTATAAAGCTCTTTCAAAAAACTACAGAGGAAGGAGTACTTCCAAACTCATTCTACAAGCCCATCATTATCCTTATACCAAAACCAGACAAAGATAACACAAAAAAGAAAATTACAGGCCAATATCACTGATGAAAATGGATGGAAAAATCCTCAACAGAACACTAGCAAACAGAGTTCAAAAACACATTAAAAAGATAGTATGCCATGATACTGAGAAGGCACCCCACTCCAGTACTCTTGCCTAGAAAATCCCATGGATGGAGGAGCCTGGTGGGCTTCAGTCCATGGGGTCGCTAAGAGCTGGACATGACCGAGTCACTTTCATTTTTCACTTTCATGCATTGGAGAAGGACATGGCAACTCACTCCAGTGTTCTTGCCTGGAGAATCCCAGGGATGGGGGAACCTGGTGGGCTGCCATCTACAGGGTCACATAGAGTCGGACATGACTGAAGTGACTTAGCAGCACCAGCAACAGCATACCATGATAGCAACCATCAAGTTGAGTTTATCCCAGGGATGCAACCATTCTTCAGTATACACAAATCCATCAACGTGATATACCATATTAACAAATTGCAAGATAAATTCATATGGCAATCAAAATAAATACAGAAAAAAGTTTCTGAAAAATTTCAACACCCATTTATGATAACTACTCTTCAAACAATGAGCAAAGCGGGAAACTACCTCAACATAATAAAGGCCATATATGAAAATCCCAGAGCAGACATTATTCTCTATGGTTAAAAACTGAAAGCATACCCTCTAAGATCAGGAAAAGACAAGGGAGCCCACTGTTAGCACTATTAGTCAGCATTATTTGGAAGTCTGAGCTATAGCAGAGGAGAAAAAGAAATAAAAGGAATCCAGATTGGAAAAGAAGCAACAGAACTTTCATTGTTTGCATACAGATGATACTACACATAGAAAACCCAAAAGATGCTATCAGAAAATTACAAGAGGTAATCAGTGAATTTAGCAAAGTGACAGGATACAAAATGTATTATACAGAGTGACGTAAGTCAGAAAGAAAAATACTATATATATATATGTATATATATATGTATATATATATATATATACTAACTACATATATACATACTAACACATATATATGGAATTTAGAAAGATGGTAATGATAACCCTGTATGCGAGACAGCAAAAGAGATACAGATGCATAGAACAGTCTTTTGGACTCTGTGGGAGAGGGAGAGGGTGGGACGATTTGGGGGAATGTCCCTTAAACATGTATAATATCATACAAGAAACGAATTGCAAGTCCAGGTTCGATATAGGTTGCTTGGGGCTGGTGCAAGCAACCCCATTCACTGGGATGACCCAGAGGGATGGTACTCGAAGGGAGGTGGAAGGGGATTCAGGATGGGGAACATGCTTACGCCCATGGCAGAACCATGTTGATGTGTGGCAGAACCAATACAATATGGTAAAGTAAAAAAGAAAGAAAAATGAATACAGAAAAATCACTTGAATCACTATGAAACATTAGAAAGAGAAATTAAGGTATCAATCCTGTTTACCATTGCAACAAAAAGAATAAAATGCCTAGGAATAAACCTACTTAAGGAGAAATAAGAGCTGTATACAGAAAAGTATAAGATGTGGAGGAAAGAAATCAAAGACAACATAAACAGGTGGAGAGTTATTCCATTATCTGGGTTTGGAAGAATCAACACTGTGAAAATGACTATGCTACCAAATATAATCTACAGATTCAATGTCATCTGTATCAAATTAACACTGGTGTCCTTCACAGAACTAGAACAAAAAGTCTCATAATTCATAAGGAAACATGAAAGACCTGAATAGACAAAGCAATCTTGAGAAAGAAAAATAGAGCTAGAGGAATCAACCTTCCTGACTCTGAACTGACTACAAAGCTATAGTCATCCAGACAGTATGGTGCTGACAGAAAAACAGAAATAGAGACCAATGGAATGAGACAGAAAGCCCAGAATTAAACCCACACACCTATGGATAGCTTATGTTTGAAAAGGAGAAGAATATACAATGGGGCAAAGAGAGTCTCTTCCATAAGTGCTGCTGGGAAAACTTGACAACTACATGGAAAGAAATGAAATTAGACTACTTCCTAATACCATACACAAAGATAAACTCAAAATGGATGAAAAACACAGGCAGAACACGTTATGTCATAAATCACAGCAAGATCCTCTATGACCCACCTCCTCAAGTAGTCAGGAAAAAAAAAAAAACAACACAAAAACAGATAATCAAGTGAGACATAATTAAACCTAAAAGCTTATCCACAGCAAATGAAATTATTAATAAGATGAAAAGATAATGCTCAGAATGGGAAAAAATAACAGCAAATGAAACAACTGGCAAAAAATTAATTTCCAAAAGGTACAGGCCACTCATACAAATCAATGCCAAAAAAAAAAAAAAAAACCCAGTAAAATGGGATGGGGGGGAGACCTAAACAGACATTTGTCCAAAGACCTATGATGGCTAATAAAGACATGAATAGGTGCTCAACATCACTCACTATTAAAGAAATGCAGAAGAAATGCAGAAGACGGCAGAGGAATAGGACGGGGAGACCACTTTTTCCCTCACAAATTCATCAAAAGAACATTTCAATGCTGAGTAAATTCCACAAAACAACTTCTGAATGCTGGCAGAGGACATCAGGTACCCAGAAAAGCTGATCATTGTCTTCAAAAACAGGTAGGAAAAAATAAAAAAGATGAAAAAAGAGACAAAAGAGGTAGGAAAGGAGCTCCATCCCAGGAAGGGAGTCCCGTCCCGGGAAAGGAGTCTTAAGAAGAGAGAAGTTTCCAAACACCAGGAAACACTCTCACTGCTGAGTCTGTGGTGAGCCTTGGAAGCACAGAAGGCAACATAACAGGGAGGAAAAATAAATAAATAATTAAAACCAACAGATTACAAGCATTACGGTAACTCCCCCAGAGGAGAAGCAGCACAGACGCCTTCATCCACCACTAGCAAGTGGGAACTGGGCAGGGAGTTGCGGGCTGCAGTGCTTTTTAAGAATCAAACCAGAACACCCTCAGTGTATCCAGAGTGAACTAACTTGGGCTAGCAAACCAGACTGTGGGATAGCTACCACGCAAAAAGCTCTAACATAAGACACTGCCATGACCGTGCACAGAAGAAAGGACCAAAGGACAGAACAGAAATAGTCGGCTGCAGACCATCTCCCTCTGGTGACAGGCAACCATAGCCAAAAGGGCTGGAAGGGGGCAATCATAGCCCTAGAGAGACATTACCTACCAAACTGCAAGCAGGCTTCTTTGCTAAGACTTCTTGGGGTTCTGGACACTCACCGTCCGCCTGAGAAGGAACGGCAGTGGTACACCCAGAAAACTGAGCAGTAGGGACGGGAAAGGTGATAAGTCGCAGCGACCACACTCGAAAAACACCTGACCTACTCGGACCTTGGAAGGGCACAAAATGCAGGCCCAACTGAGTCTGCGCCTCTAAGGGCTACCTGAGCACTGAGCCTGAGTGGCTTAGTCCAGGGAGGTACATGCAGCCTAGGGCCAGCCTCAGATGGTTCCTGGCAGAGCAACCTAGAGCCTGAGCTATGTGTGCCGTGAGCAGGGGCAGGCCCAGCATGGCTGAGACACTGTGAGCACATGCCAATGTTATTTGTTTGCAACATCCCTCCCTCCCCTCAGCATGACTGAACAAGTGAGCCTAAAAAAAAAAAAAAAAAGTGTCCACCACCACCCTCGTTGTGTCAGGGCAGAAATCAGACACTGAAGAGACCAGCAAAGAGAAGCTAAACAAAGGGAACCGCCTTGGAAGTGACCCCATACTGCCCACAACACCAGAGAAAGTCCCGGATATATCTTTACTATTTTTACGATCATTTTTTTCTTGTTGTTTGTTTTTTGTTAATGTTGTGTGATTGTTTTTTTCTTCTTTTCTTTTTTATCTTCTTTTTTAACTTTTAAAAATGTTTAACTCCTCTATCCTTTAATTTTTATTTTCATAACTTATTATTACTTAAAAAAAGACCCTATTTTTAAAGCAAATGTCATATATATATATATATATTGTGGTGGTGGTTGTTGTTTTTTAATAATTCCTGTGGCTTTGTTATTTTCTTCTTCTTCTTCTTTTCTTTAATATTGTATTTTTGAAAATCCAACCTCTACTCTAGATTTTTAATCTTTGCCTTTTGGAATTTGTTGTCAATTTTGTACATTTAAAAACCCAATCTTCAGTAACCAATTTTACCTGAGAGCGAGATTACTGGCCTGACCACATTCTCCTCCTTTGGACTCTCCTCTTTCTCCACCAGGTGGCCTCTGTCTCTTCCCTCCTCCTTCTCTTCTCTACCCAACTCTGTGAATCTGTGNGAATTTGTTGTCAATTTTGTACATTTAAAAACCCAATCTTCAGTAACCAATTTTACCTGAGAGCGAGATTACTGGCCTGACCACATTCTCCTCCTTTGGACTCTCCTCTTTCTCCACCAGGTGGCCTCTGTCTCTTCCCTCCTCCTTCTCTTCTCTACCCAACTCTGTGAATCTGTGTGTTCCAGACGGTGGAGAACACTTAGGGAACNCTACCTTATAATCTAGCAATTCCACTACTGGAAATATACCCATAAAAAATAAAAGACACTTATTTGACGATATTTATATTTCCAAAGTTTATAGCACTGCTTACAATTGCCAAGATATAGAAACAACCTAAACGTCCATCATGAGATAAATGGATAAAGAAGCTGTGATATGTATATACATACTACATAACAGAATACTATCTACACCCACACGATGGAATATTATTCAGCTATAAAAAAATAATGAATGAAATTTTACCATTTTTAGCAACATGGATAGACTTGGAGGATATTATACTAAATGAAATAAATCAAACAGAGAAAGACAAATACTGTATGCTAGCAATAATACATGAACAATAGGAAATATAGCAAACTAATGAACACAACAAAAAAGAAGCAGACTCACAGATATATAGAACAAACTAGTGGTTATCAGTGGGTGGGGAGGGCACTATTGGGATAGAGAATTGGTGGATACAAAATATTAGATTTAAATTGGGCTACAAAAATGCATTCATTGTACAAACCAGGGAATAAAGTCAACATTTTGTAATAACTAAGTGGAGTATAATTTTAAATATATCATTAAAAAATGATTAGAGAAAGTATGTAGTTATTGGTAGTGACAAAGTCTAAGTCTATATAAAATGAATAGTTAAAATAAAGGGATGGAAATATTTCTTAATTGTATGTGAGATCTTAAAACAAAGCAAAACAAAATAATGTAAAAGATAATATGTGGGATGTGAAAACAAAACAAAAGAACAAATATAAAACAGAGGCAGACTTATAGATTCAGAGAGCAGACTAAGGGAAATGGGTTAGGAGAATAGGTAAAATAGAAGATGTGTCAGTTCAGTTCATTCGCTCAGTCGTGTCTGACTGATGTGACCCCATGAACCGCAGCATGCCAGGCCTTCCTGTCCATCACTAACTCCTGGAGTTCACTCGGACTCATGTCCATCGAGTCGGTGATGCCATCTAGCCATCTCATCCTCTGTCGTCCCCTTTTCCTCCTGTCCCCAACTTTTTAACTCTCCTCTTTCACTTTCATCAGAAAGCTTTTTAGTTCTTCTCCACTTTCTGCCATAAGGGTGGTGTCATCTACATATCTGAGGTTATTGCTGTTTCTCCCGGCAATCTTGATTCCAGCTGGTGCTTCTTACAGCCCAGCATTTCTCATGATGTACTCTGCATATAAGTTAAATAAGCAGGGTGACAATATACAGCCTTGGCATACTACTTTTCCTATTTGGAACAAGTCTGTTGTTCCATGTCCAGTTCTAACTGTTGCTTCTTGACCTGCATACAGATTTCTCAAGAGGCAGGCCAGGTGGTCTGGTATTCCCATCTCTTTCAGAATTTTCCATAGTTTATTATGATCCACACAGTCAAAGGCTTTGGCATATCTATAAAGCAGAAATAGATGTTTCTCTGGAACTCTTGCTTTTTCAATGATCCAGTGGATGTTGACAATTTGATCTCTGGTTCCTCTGCCTTTTCTAAAACCAGCTTGAACATCTGGAAGTTCATGGTTCACATATTGCTGAAGCCTGGCTTGGAGAATTTTGAGCATTACTTTGCTAGTGTGTGAGATGAGTGCAATTGTGCAGTAGTTTGAGCATTCTTTGGCATTGCCTCTCTTTGGGATTGGGATGAAAGCTGACCTTTTCCAGTCCTGTGGCCACTGCTGAGTTTTCCAAATTTGCTGGCAAATTGAGTGCAACACTTTCACAGCATCATCTTTCAGAATTTGGAATAGCTCAACTGAAACTCCATAACCTCCACTAGCTTTGTTCCTAATGATGCTTTCTAAGGCCCACTTGACTTCACATTCCAGGATATCTGGCTATTGGTGAGTGATCACACCATCATCTTTATCTGGGTCTTGAAGATNCACAGCATCATCTTTCAGAATTTGGAATAGCTCAACTGAAACTCCATAACCTCCACTAGCTTTGTTCCTAATGATGCTTTCTAAGGCCCACTTGACTTCACATTCCAGGATATCTGGCTATTGGTGAGTGATCACACCATCATCTTTATCTGGGTCTTGAAGATTTTTTTGTACAGTTCTTCTGTGTATTCTTGCCACCTCTTCTTAATATTTTCTGCTTCTCTTAGGTCCATACCATTTCTGTCCTTTATCGAGCCCATCTTTGCATGAAATGTTCCCTTGGTGTCTCTAATTTTCTTGAAGAGATATCTAGTCTTTCCCATTCTGTTGTTTTCCTGTATTTCTTTCATTGATCACTGAGGAAGTCTTTCTTATCTCTCCTTGCTATTTGTAACTCTGCATTCAGATGCATATATCTTTCCTTTTCTCCTTTGCTTTTCACTTCTCTTATTTTCACAGCTATTTGTATGGCCTCCTCAGACAGCCATTTTGCTTTTTTGCATTTATTTTCCATGGGAATGGTCTTGATCCCTGTTTCCTCTACATTGTCACGAACCTCAGTTCATAGGTCATCAGGCAGTCTATCTATCAGATCTTTCTGATTTGGTTAGGAAGATGGTTAGCAGATATAATATTCCAATTATAAAATAAATTAGTTATAATAATATAATGAACAGCATAGTAATATAGTTAATAAGATTCTAATATTTTTGTATGGTGATAGATAATAGTTAGACTCATGATGGTGAGCATTCTGTAATGTTTAAAAATATTGCAACACTATGTCGTATCCCTGAAACTAATATTGTAATTCAGCTATAGTTTTAAAAAAAGACATTTAAATGGCAAAAAGAGTGGTAACCCCTTAAGAGTGAGTTCAGAGTAACATTGTCATCAGATGAAAGCCAGGTTTAAGTTAGACAAGTATGTTAGTTCCTCAGTCATGTCCAACTTTTTGTGACCCGTGAACTGTAGCCTTCCAGGTTCCTCTGCCCATGGAATTCTCCAGGCAAGAATTACTGGAGTGGGTTTCTATTTCTTTCTCCAGGGGACCTTCCCAGGGACTGAACCCAGGTCTCCCTCATTGCAGGTGGATTCTTTACCATTTGAGCCACCAGGGAAGTTAGAGAAGAAATTGATGAAAAGAATGTTTTAATCTTTAATCTTTGCTGCATATAGTAAAATCACTTGGAATTTTTCACAATACCTTTCTTCACTCCCTATCAGTGACTCATTATTCTGGTTATGGCCTGTTTATCTTTTCTATTTTTTTGTTGTGTATCTCAGGTAAATTTTCAGCCCTCTGTATTGCAATATTTTATTCTTAAGATTGTGTGTTAAGTAGCTTCAGTCGTGTCCAACTCTTTGTGACCCTATGGACTGAACTGTAGCCCACCAGGCTCCTCTGTCNATAATAGCCAGGACATGGAAACAACCTAGATGTCCATCACCAGATGAATGGATAAGAAAGCTGTGGTACATATACACAAGGGAGTATTCAATTCAGTTCAGTTCAGTTGCTCAGTCGTGTCCGACTCTTTGTGACCCCATGAATCACAGCACACCAGGCCTCCCTGTCCTTCACCAACTCCTGGAGTCCACTCAGACTCACGTCCATCGAGTCAGTGATGCCATGCAGCCATCTCATCCTCTGTCGTCCCCTTTTCCTTCTGCCCCCAATCCCTCCTAGCATCAGAATCTTTTCCAGTGAGTCAATTCTTTGCATGAGGTGGCCAAAATACTGGAGCTTCAGCTTTAGCATCATTCCCTCCAAAGAAATCCCAGGGTTGTTCTCCTTCAGAATGGACTGGTTGGATCTACTTGCAGTCTAAGGGACTCTCAAGAGTCTTCTCCAACACCACAGTTCAAAAGCATCAATTCTTCAGTGCTCAGCCTTCTTCACAGTCCAACTCTCATATCCAGACATGACTACTGGAGTGTTACTCAGTCATTAAAAAGAATACATTTGAATCATTTCTAATGAGGTGGATGAAACTGGAGCTGGTTATGCAGAGTCAGGTAATCCAGAAAGAAAAACATCAATACAGTACACTAACACATATATATGGGATTTAGAAAGACGGTAATGATTACCCTGTATGCGAGACAGCAAAAGAGACACAGATGTATAGAATGGACTTTTGGACTCTGAGGGAGAGGGAGAGGGTGGGATGATTTGGGGGAATGGCATTGAAACATGTATACTATCATGTAAGACACAAATTGCCAACCTATGTTCGATACAAAATACAGGATGCTTGGGGCTGTTGCACAGGGATGATCCAGAGAGATGATATGGGGTGGGCGGTGGGAGGGGGGTTCAGGATTGGAAACTCATGTATACCCATGGAGGATTTTTAAAAAGTGAAAAGAAATGCATATATTGCAACAAGAAAAAAAATAAAGAAATGAAATCAAAACTAAAATGAGATATCACTTCACACCAGTCAGAATGGCCGTGATCAAAAAGTCTACAAACAATAAATGCTGGAGAGGGTGTGGAGAAAAGGGAACCCACTTGCATTGCTGGTGGGACTGTAAATAGATACAGCCACTATAAAAAACAGTATGGAGAGTCCTTACAAAACAAGGAATAAAACCACTATATGACCCACCAATCCCACTCCTAGGTATACACCCTGGGGAAACCAAGATGGAAAAAGATCGATGCACCACAGTGTTCACTGCAGTTCCATTTACAACAGCTAGGACATGGAAGTAACATAGATGTCCATCGACAGATGAAAAGATAAAGAAGCTGTGCTACATATATACAACAGAATATTACTCAGCCATAAAAAGAAATGCACTGGAGTCAGTCCTAAAGAGGTGGATGAACATAGAACCTAGTATACAAAGTGAAGTAAGTCTGAAAGAGAAAAACATAAATAGTAACACATATACATGGAATTTAGAAATACTGTACTGATAAACCTATTTGCACAGCAGCAATAGAGACACAGACACTGAGAACAGACTTATGGACACAGCTGCCAGGGAGGAAGCAGAGGGTAGGATGTATGGAGAGGGTTACCATGCCAATTTACACTACCATATGTAAAATAGACAGTAAATGGGAATTTGCTGTATGACTCAAGGAGCTCAAAACAGAGCTCAGTAACAACTTAGAAGGGTAGGATGGGCTGGGAGGTCTGTTCATGTGCGAGAAGACATGGGTAAATCTATGGCTGATTCTTGTTGATTTTTGGTAGGCCCCAACATAATACTATAAATCCTTCAATTAAAAATAAATAAATATAAAATAACCACTCACCCCAAAATTCCATATGCCAAGAGGCCCAGGAGGAGGCTCGCTCATGCATGCATGAGGTAAAAGGCAGACAGATCTCTGTCTTGACTGTGATGCCTATGGTGGCTCATGAACCATCTCAATTCCCTCTCAGCTGCACTTCAGGAGTCCTGGAAAAACCTATCTTAAAAATTCATTCACGGAGCTAAGTCCTTCTGTGAAACTCCAAATATTGACAAGAGGACCTCTGTCTGCTTCATTCACATACCCTTCCATCCTGTGGCCAGATCCCTGTGGTTACAACTGACTCAGAGGGAAGAGCAACCTTTGACAGACCACCAGTGAGCTTGCACAGAAATTTGGCTTAAATCTGTGACCAAGTACAGGAACACAAGATTAAGATGCAGTGCTACTTTGGGGGAAACAAACAACAGGCTCTCATTACAAATTCTGGTGCACTAATGTATCTAGACAAGAGATGAAGCACAGAAATTCTGACAAAACAGGGATGAGAAGTGTCAGCAGGTGCCACTATAGAAGATCTGAGAAAGCTGCAGAGTTTCTAGCTGGGTTGAAGGAAGTTATGTATCACCCAAAGGAGACTGGTACTTTAATTAGAAAAACAGCACCACAAAACTTCAAGGAACATGAACCCAAAGTATCATGACACCAACAAAGTATAAAAATCTTTAGTAGTCACACCTGAAGATTGGAGATCTGTGATTTACCCAAGGAAGAATTCAAAATAGCTGTTTTAAATAACTTAATGTGCTACTAAAAATACATTAAGAGAGTTGAACAAAAGCAGGAAAACATTAAACAAATGAACAATAAACAATGGACTAAACAAACAGTTTAATAAAATGTACAAATCATAGAAAAACAGAAACTCTGGTGCTGAAGGATCCAAGAATGAAATGAAAAAATTCATTAAAGGGTATCATTCACAGAGTGAAAAGAGCAGAAGAATCTGTAGACAGATGACATATCAAAGTTATCCTGTCAAGGGAGATTAAAATCAAAACAAAAAAAACTTATAACAAAGCAATGAAAAAGAACAAAGAAAGGCTACATGATCTATGCTACATTGTCAATAGACCAATTTGCAAATTATTGAAGTTCCAGGAGGAGAAAAAGAGATGAGACAGAAAACATACTTAAGGAGTAATGTATGAGAACTTCCCAAATCAAGGATGATATTTGAATATCTAGTTCAGGAAGCTTACAGGTGAGGAAATCAAATCAACTTAAAAAATCCTCTACAATGCACGTTATAATAAAGTTGCAAAAATCAAAGAAAAAAATGAGAAGCCTTCAAGCAGCATGAGGAAAAAACAAACAAGCTAACAAAACAAAACCTTGTAATTTAGTACTTCAGTTCAGTTCAGTTCAGTCGCTCAGTTGTGTCTGACTCTTTGTGACCCCATGAACTGCAGCACGCCAGGCCTCCCTGTCCATCACCAACTCCCAGAGTTCACTCAAACCATGTCCATTGAGTTGGTGATACCATCCAACCATCTCATCCTCTGTCATCCCCTTCTCCTTCTGCCCTCAATCTTTCCCAGCATCCGGGTTTTTTCCAATGAGTCAGCTTTTCACATCAGGTGGCCAAAGTATTGAAGTTCTAGCTTAAACATCAGTCCTTCCAATGAACACCCAAGACTGATCTCCTTAAGGATGGACTGGTTGGATCTCCGTACAGTCCAAGGAACTCTCAAGAGTCTTTTCCAACATCACAGTTCAAAAGTATCAACTGTTCGGCGCTCAGCTTTCTTTATAGTACAACTCTCACATCCATACATGACCACTGGAAAAACCATAGCCTTGACTAGATGGACCTCTGTTGACAAAGTAATGTCTCTGATTTTTAATATTCTGTCTAGGTTGGTCATGACTTTAATTCTAAAGAGTAAGCATATTTTAATATCATGGCTGCAGTCACCATCTCCAGTGATCTTGGAGTCCTAAAAAATAAAGTCAACCGCTGTTTCCACTGTTTCCCCATCTATTTGCCATGAAGTGGTGGGACTAGATGCTGTGATCTTAGTTTTCTGAATGTTGAGTTTTAAGCCAACTTTTTCACCCTCCTCTTTCACTTTCATCAAGAGGCTCTTCAGTTCTTCTTCCCTTTCTGCCATAAGGGTGGTGTCACCTGCATATCTGAGGCTATAGATATTTCTCCCAGCAATCTTGATTCCCGCTTGTGCTTCATACAGCCCAGCGTTTCTCATGATGTACTCTGCATATAAGTTAAATAAGCAGAGTGACAATATACAGCCTTGATGTACTCCTTTTCCTACTTGGAACCAGTCTGTTGCTCCATGTCCAGTTCTAACTGTTGCTTCCTGACCTGGAATTTACTAAGAAGCCTTCATTTGGATCTAAGAGTATTTCTCAGCAGAAACCTAGTGGGCCAGGAAAAAATGGGATGATATGTTCCAAGTGTTGAAAGACAAAACTGCCAAAGAACAATACTTGAAAACATCATTCAGAAAAGAAAAGAATATAAAGACTTCACCTGACCAAACATTACTGAGAAAATTGAACACAGCTAGACCCTCCTTGAAGAGGGCATGGCAACCCACTCCAGTATTCTTGCCTGGAGAAGCCCATGGACAGAGAACCTGGCGGGCTGCCACCCATAGGGTCACAAAGAATCAGACACAACTGAGGTAACTGAGCAGGCACACAGACCTTCCTTACTGAAACATTAAAAGGAATTATTCAAGCTAAAGTAAAATAATGCTAATTAATTCCATGAAAATACATAGTACACTGGTAAATTTAAGTGCACATTCACATTCAGGACACTATAGTACTTTGATATGGAATGTTAAACACTTAACTATTTAAGAGTTAAAGTGCCAGAATATAAAAGTAACTATAGCTACAATTATTTTTTAATTAAGTACACACTATAAAAAGAGGCAAATCGTGACATCAAAAAGATAAAATGGAAAAGGGAAAAAGGAAGGAGATTTCATATATGGTTATGTCCATATATTATCAGCATAAAACACACTGCTCTTTCTGAAAGATGCTTGATGTAAATCTCATGGTAAACAAAGAAGGAATCCATACTAGATTCACAAATGGTAAAGAGAAGAACAAAAATTATAGTAGTTTTGTTACACTACTATAACGAAAATCATGAATTCACAAAGGCAAGCAGTTGGAGGAAAGGAATTAGGGAACTATAAAACATCCTGTTACAAAAGATAGTATCAATACATCCTTATCTATCAATAATTACACTAAATATAAAGGAATGCATGAGTGCATGCTAAGTAGATACTGTTGTGTCTGACTCATTGAGACTCAATGGATTGGTAGCCCAACAGGCTCCTCTGTCCATGGGATTTCCCAGGCAAGAATACTGGACTGGGTTGCCATTTCCTTCTCCACTGTTGTCTTCTACCTCAGTGAAATTCTTAAGCAATTACTTTGGTTTACTTATCAGACAAATCATCCATATCCATTATTTGGGGTCAGTAACTAAAAAACTATCGTGTTTCTCTGTTAACGTTTTAGCCCTTTGATGTCTGTGTCCCTTGAAGTCTCAGGTTCTGTGTTTGCCTTTAAAGAAGCAGTCACTCCCTCCTGTCTTTACAGACTGACATGGGGAGGGAAGTACACTGTCACATTGATAGGGATTTTGAGGCTTTTTCAGACCTCTTTTAAAGACACACCTGTCCCATGTACTCAGTTCCTCCTAGGAGAGAATTCTGAAGCTCATATGCTTCTATCAGTGCAGCAAAGACAGTCTCTGTGCCGACAGTTTCCTGGCTGCTTCCCTGGGGCAATGCCAAATGCTCACATTCATGTGCTTTCTCACAGACCCGCAGGGACAGGTTGGCTTCTAGATGTCCCACAGGCCATCTGCAAAGGTTTATTTGCCACTGTGGGGACTTATACAGGGAGCTGGCCCTGGGGAGGGGGATGTGGATGAGATGAGGGGCCCAGGGGTGAGCAGGACCACAAGCACAGTGTCTGTAATGGTTTGGGGCTCCCTGGTGGGGTTTCCACATGGTCAGTAGGACCCATGTCCCTTGAAGAATTCTAGCCCTGGATGCTGTGCTCCTGGCCTCTCCCCACCCCCCAGCCATGCAGGTGACCCCAGTGTCCTGAATAAGGGCAGAGTGAAGAGGGCTGGAAGATGAGGACGCGGCACTTGCTCACACGCTCTTATTTTCCCCGCAGGTAAAATCCTGTGCTGAGGAGTCTGTCTTGGCACTAAGCAGTACCACCTCAGGGGCAAAACGAGGCTACTGCTCTAACCCTCAGTGATGCGTCCAGTCTTCCATCTTTGTGCTCTAGCAGCATGCTGTCATGTCTCTGCTAGACTCCTGGACCCCCACAAAGATCCTCTTATCCACGAATGATGGTCAAAGTCTGTGTTTATGTCAGGAGAGACAGGGAGACTCCTGCCATCTTTCTAACCTCACTTTGTTACTACAGGTTTCTTCTTTGTGGATCTTTTCCTATTTCCTTGAGCAATGTTTATCAATAGGTACATGTATTTTGTTATATACTTATCAAGAACTCCATAGGTACACTCACAGACACTTGTAAAAAATAAAATTAAATAGGTCCTTTGGCTAAACAAGAGGTTGATATAAACTTTGAAGTGAATAATACAGCTGAGTCTTAGAAAATTATGAACATACTGGGATCTCAGCCCAGTTCACTCACTGACACGGATGCATCTGGGAGGAGGAGACCAGCCACTCTCTGTGCAGGTCATTGTGTTCTGATAATTGTGAAGACTGTAGCCGTGATAGCAGCGAACCCTTACAGTTTCACCTTGTAGAACCTTTTTTTCACTACTTGGGATATATCCATTTTCCAAATTATTGAAAATACATTCTCCTAAGGATCATAAAAATAATATGATAGAAAAAAACATAAATTTGTTAAAATAGAACCTTAACGATTAACCTTCTAGAATTTAAATGTGAATGCACTAGCATTCAAATATAATACGTAACAATAAAAATGAAAGTTACTACCACCATTGTTACAAGTGAAAATCAACATTCCATATTATTTTTCTTTAATTTATGATTAAAGTATATATAAATGATGCAGATATTCTTATAAAGTCTCTATCTCACAGGATTTACATGAAGAGCCTCTAGTAAAGGGAAGATCTATTTGGATTTTTTTTTTCATAGAGCTCATCCCTTGGCCTTACTGTTGTTACACAACACTTAACTGTACTCAGTTGTATACTTTTGTCTTGTCTCTTCACTCTTTCAAAGATTTATGCATGTAAACTTAAATAGGTTTACTTACTGAGGCATGGTTCTTCTGGATACCATCCTTCTGCTGTGCAAGTCAGGTAATCCGAGGCATATTGTGAAGGAGGCACAAAATACTGATCACATTTATAGAGAAACTGTTGATTTACACGTGCTGGAAAGTGTCCTCTATATGAATGATATAGCCGTCCATGTTTTATTACTGGATAATTACAATGTTTCCCTGGAATAAAAAAAGTAGAAATAATGCTTTACCTCATTATACAATCATATAATAAATTAACATTATCTCTATGAATTACACGTTTGTTCAGTTACTTACACTCATTACATTCTGGTTTCTAGGAAAAGAAGTTATAGAAAACTCAGATGATTGAAATATGTAAAGAGGTCCTTGATATTGAAGGTCAAATTATATCTTGTGAGTCATACCATATAAAATTTGTATGTAGATTCTCTTGGTAGAAAACTATAGAGACTTAATAAATGAATTCTCCTTAAGTAGAGAAGTGCTAACCATGGTTGACTAAATTAGCATCTTAGTCAATAGATGAAAGTACACATTTTATCTTGTGGCTCATTTGACTTCTTTTTCTTTCTTTTCCATTCTAATCAGAAACAAAAAATCCTGACACTTCTTCTCAGACCAAGTCAATGTAGAAAGAAAACAGTAGGTTTTTTTTCCAATTAATATTCATTACTTTAATTTTCTGTTTATTGGAAACATGTGATATATATAGAGAACCACAATAATTTTCATAGATGTAATTACACAGGAAAGTAACATTACTGTTTATTACTCAAACTAGATATTAGGCTTCTTTTCCCTTGCTTGTCTAATCAGAGAAATGGACAATCAATAATTCTTAATTTCCAATGGTTAAGATCAAGGGAAACCCTTGAATGCTTGTGTCTAATTTTAATTGGAGAATGATGCATTTTCCAGTATTTCTTACAAATATTTTAAATGAGATATAACATAGTTACAATTTATTTATATTATATATTGAGTAATTTTCACATATATGCTTACTAAGTGAATTATAAACTTTGAAACTTTGCATATCTTAATCTCTTTAACAAAGACTTGTCAATTATAAAATCTCATGGCCTATAGTCTGAATCTCTCATCACTAATAGATTTCCCACACTTTTTTGNTTCTTACAAATATTTTAAATGAGATATAACATAGTTACAATTTATTTATATTATATATTGAGTAATTTTCACATATATGCTTACTAAGTGAATTATAAACTTTGAAACTTTGCATATCTTAATCTCTTTAACAAAGACTTGTCAATTATAAAATCTCATGGCCTATAGTCTGAATCTCTCATCACTAATAGATTTCCCACACTTTTTTGAAGCTTCTCTACATTTTTTAATTTGAAATGCTTATTTAGTTTGATTCCTCTTAAGTAACAGTCTAGGTTTCTTCCCACTACTTTTTGGAGATTAGAATAATTTCTCTTCATCCTTGAATTTTATAAATTTCACCATGTATGTCAAGATATGTGTATTTAACAATAATACCATGTTGGGCAAGCTTGAGTGNTATTTAGTTTGATTCCTCTTAAGTAACAGTCTAGGTTTCTTCCCACTGCTTTTTGGAGATTAGAATAATTTCTCTTCATCCTTGAATTTTATAAATTTCACCATGTATGTCAAGATATGTGTATTTAACAATAATACCATGTTGGGCAAGCTTGAGTGTTTGTATTTGCAGGAGTCAAGTGAAAAGAACTCAACTAACTTTGTCATTACATTGTAGAGGAGAGACTTGAGTCCTGATTATCTGAGTGCAGATCTAGTACAGTTATTCACCTCATTTTGCTGCTTCACAGTACATGAATACAGTAAAATAATCCACTGAGACTCACTTCCAAAAGGTACACAAAGAGGGCATAATTAAAAGTAAACATCATTACTATCACTGGCCTGAGCTATCTTCCTCCTCTCTTTTATTTGATCACATATGAATCTGTCTTTGTCTCTCTAACCAGATCATTTACTGAAGCACGTATAAGAGTCCACTATGGTCAGAGTGGCACTGACTTTGTCAAGACTCAGAACAACCCCATTCTCCTCTTACACTTCTACCAATACAAGTTCTGGTCTCATGAGCAGGCTTTCACAGTGTTGGCTCAGATTGATCTCAAAACTGATGAAACGTATTCACTAAGTTTTAAAAGTGTTTCTAGTCTTTCCATATTTGTGCTGCTTATTCCTATGATCCAGGCCCAGGAGCTTGTAATTATCACAACTAAATATCACGTTATTGAGTCCAGCCTCACACATGGGCATCTTTCTGAGTGATGAACCTGCCCTAATGTGGGTTCACTTTCAGTATCTCAGTATCATTCCAGGCACATCTCCTTTGCTCCATTAAACTGATTGTTGATATAAAACAGCAATGGAGCAGCCCTGAGAACAAAATCCTGCATCTGATAATCAGCTTATTTAATGAAATTATGAATATCTGATAAACTATTTAACTGGTCAATTTCCTCATCTTGTCTACAAGAACTTTACACAGTCCCTTGTGGGATAACTTTGCTGTGATATAAATATATTTGGGTTGATCTGCCATTTTCATAGGGCTTCCCTATGGCTCAGTGGGTAAAGAATCTACCTGTAATGCAGAAGACAAGGAAGATGTAGGTTTGATCCCTGGGTCAATCATATTCCTTTGCAGAAGGAAGTGGCAACCCACTCCAGTAATCTTGCCTGGAGAATTCCATGGACAGAGGAGCCTGGAGGGCTATAGTCCAAAGGGTCACAAAGAGTTGGACATGATTGAGGGACTAAGCATGCAGCACCATTTTCATAAATCCATCTTAAGCAATTTAAATACCTTTAGTATAATTCTTATGTAGATTGAAATCTGTTTAAGACTGCTAACATCTTCATTTTAAAAGAAATTGTGGTTCAAAAAATCATTTTAGATTTATGGTTGCAATTACTGTTAAGGTCATTGACCTGTTTTATAAAGTTAGAGTTTTCTTTCCTGGAATAACTGGTTTAAGTCTGCCAAAATTTTATGATGTACTGTTAGAAAAAAGAGTATTGTTACAAAAGAGGCAGGAAAAAAGTTGAGAAGTAAAGGAAGCATCTCCAGAAAATACTCTGTTCAGTTGACCTGATGTTTTTCTATATGCGATGAATTTAGGAAAGTCCACAATGCCTTCCACACTCCTCTCTCCAAATATTAGAGCCTAAATCCTCTTGAGTGTGCAGGACTTAGTGACCATGTCTCATAATTACATATGACTGACGTGACAGTGTGAAAAACTCATACCTGGTGTGAAGGCTTCCTCCTCCCTGTCTGCTCTCACTGGCCCTGAGGAAAGCTAGATGTCTCTCAAGCAACCTGTGCAGATGACCACATGGTCAGGTGCTGAGACCTCCCTCAAAAGCCAGGAGAGTGAGCCAACTTGGAAGCAAAGCTTCCAGCCCAGCTGAGTGTCCAGGTAAGAGCAGCCCAGGTCATTACCCAGTTGCCCCCCAAACAGAGTGATACATAACTAGCCAGCAAAGCCCTTTCTTTATTCTTGACCCACAGGAATTCTAAGAATATGGAGGTGTATTGTCTTAAGCCAATATGTTTTCTGGAAAATGTGTTAATTGAGACTATGTATCTAATATAATATGCATCTCAGTTGATGCTAGTGGTAAAGAAGGAATCTGCCTGCCAATGCAGGAGACATAGTACAGGCAGGTTTCATCCTTGGGTTTGGATGATCCCCTGGAGGTGGGCTGTCAATCCACTCCAGTATTGTTGCCTGGAAAATCTCATGAACAGAGAAGCCTGGTAGCCGATGGGGAGGCAAAGAGTCAGACATGACTGACGCGACTTAGCATGCAGGCACGCAGGTATCTACAATAGGTGTTAGGTGATGTGAGTTTTAC
>SJYA01002150.1:35384-60018 GCA_006410615.1 Neotragus moschatus | reverse complement strand
CCTTTCGAAGTGTAAGTGGGATGGTGTGATTTCCCTTGAGATGCCGCCTCGGAAAATGGCCTCAACTCGCCTGGAGGGGAGAATCTCCTAGTTTTTCTCGAGTTGCCGCAGTCCTTCTCAAGTTATGACGGGTGCCTCTGGGACACCCTCGTTTGACCTCCACAATGTCCAGTCTCCATGAGAGTTGCCAGGGGCCTCTCGAAATTGCTTTCAAGTCGGTGCGGGTTCCTAAGTTCTCATCAGAATTTGAGGTAGGAACCTGAGTTGTCCCCTGCAGTGCTGATATGGATCTTGGCGTTCCTCTGGAGTCCCAAGAGAGGAGTCACGCCTCGACTCCAGGGGATACACGCACTTCCGCTTTCCTCTCGAGCAGTCGAAACAGAGTCAGGCTTCCCGTGAAGTTGACATAAAAATCTACGGCATTCTCTCGACGTGACAAGGACTGTCACACGTACCCCCGAAGTGTAAGTCGATACTCCTGTTTATAGTCTAGGGAATGCAGGGAAATCAGGTTAATCTGAAGGGGCCTGACACATCTGTGGTCTTTAGGAATGGTGACACCACCCAGGGAACATTTATGGGTCTTTAGGAATGGTGGCACTATCCAGAGAGTGCCTCTGGCCTTCCTGTGGTGAGCGACTCCTCTTGAGAAGCANCAAAGTTGTGGAGCCAAAGGCACTGTCTACTCCAAAACTTGATTTATTCATTACTTTCGCTAATGAGCTTGTTAAAGAATTAAGCAAATTAAAACATTTGTCTATTCATCTAAAATCATATATGCCTGGGTTTGGGATTGTAACCTTCATGATAGCCATGGTATTGAGTACATTATGACACTGAATATACAACAAACAATAGTAATGATAATAACTTTTCAGTATTTTCTGACAAGTACTATTTGATCTGCTTCCTTGTTTTCTGAAACAGACTTCCAGTTGTTTTAGTATAATAAACACAAATAACAGTTAGTAAAACACAATCTGCTTTAGACATATCAGAAATAACAGCAACCCTGGGCCATCATGCTTGGGAGTTTATAATCAATATTCAAATCCCAAACCCACACCTCATTTTCAAAATTACCTCAAGAAACCACCCTTTCCATAAATCACATTTGTTCCTGTCTGTCAGTTTTCAGATGGATTGAATTCACATCATGTGATTGATAATCTTAAGAACTACACAAGTTAGAAGAGTTTCTTCTCAATGTTTTGAATATAATTATAAATAATAATACCCATTGAAGGTCAAATATTGGACTTCAGCAATACTTTATTTTTTGCTGTTTCTAAATGTGTATCTTTATTCTTTAACCTTTCTTGGTACCTGGGTAACGTTGATTAACAATGGTGTGCCCCCTTCTACTGTAGAGCAAAGTAAATCAGTTATATACATACATCCACTCTTTTTAAGATTCTATTCACATATAGGTCATTAGAGAGTACTGAGTAGAGTTCCTTGTGATATACAGTAGGTCTTTATTAGTTATCTATTTCATATATAGTAGTGTGTATATGTCAATCCCAATCTCTCAGTTCATCCTACCCTGTTCCCCCGACCCCGTTTCCCTTTGGTAACCAAAAATTTGTTTTCTACTTCTGAGACTCTATCTATGTTTTGAAGATAGGCTCATTTGTACTATTTCTTTATATTCCACATATAAGCAACGTTGTATGATATTTGTCTTTGTCTGACTTACTTCACTCAGTATAACAATCTCTAGGTCCAGCCATGTCACTGCACATGGCATTATAGCATCCTTTTTATGACTAAGTAATATTCCATTTTCTTTATTCTTCCTCTGCTGATAGACATTTAGTTTGCNGGTGTGCCCCCTTCTACTGTAGAGCAAAGTAAATCAGTTATATACATACATCCACTCTTTTTAAGATTCTATTCACATATAGGTCATTAGAGAGTACTGAGTAGAGTTCCTTGTGATATACAGTAGGTCTTTATTAGTTATCTATTTCATATATAGTAGTGTGTATACGTCAATCCCAATCTCTCAGTTCATCCTACCCTGTTCCCCCAACCCCGTTTCCCTTTGGTAACCAAAAATTTCTTTTCTACTTCTGAGACTCTATCTATGTTTTGAAGATAGGCTCATTTGTACTATTTATTTATATTCCACATATAAGCAACGTTGTATGATATTTGTCTTTGTCTGACTTACTTCACTAAGTATAACAATCACTAGGTCCAGCCATGTCACTGCAAATGGCATTATATCATCCTTTTTATGACTAAGTAATATTCCATTTTCTTTATTCTTCCTCTGCTGATAGACATTTAGTTTGCNATATTCCACATATAAGCAACGTTGTATGATATTTGTCTTTGTCTGACTTACTTCACTCAGTATAACAATCTCTAGGTCCAGCCATGTCACTGCACATGGCATTATTGCATCCTTTTTATGACTAAGTAATATTCCATTTTCTTTATTCTTCCTCTGCTGATAGACATTTAGTTTGCTTCCATGTTCTCTCTATTGAGAATAATGCTACAATGAACATTGGGGTGCATGCATCTTATTGAATCATGGTTTTCTCTGGATATGTGGAAACAGAAAAGATCCCAAATAGCCAAATCAAATCTTGAGAAGGAAAAACAGAGCTGAAGGAATCAGAGTCCTTGACCTCACACTATACTACAAAGCTACAGTAATGGTATTGGCAGAAAAACAAAAATGTAGATCAATAGAATGGGATAGAATGTCCAGAGATAAATCCATGCAGCTATGATCACTGAATCTATGACAAAAGAGGCAAGAATATATACAATGGACATAAGGCAGTCTCTTCAATAAGTGATGCTGGGAAACTGGACAGCTACAGATAAAAGTGTGAAATTCAAACATTTTCTACCATCAAACAGAAACATAAACTCAAAAGGGATTAAAAACCTAAATGTAAGATCAGATACTATAAAACTCTTGGAGGAAAACATATCACACCACTCTTTCACATAAATCACAGCAAAGTCTTCTTTGATCCACTTCCTAATGAAAATAATAAATAAACAAATGGGACATAATTAAATTTAAACACTTTTGCACAGCAAAGGAAAATATAAAATGAAAAATCAACTGGTAGAATAGACTTTCTCTGAAGAAGACATTCAGATGGCCAACAAACATATGTAAAGATGCTCAGCATCACTAATTATTAGAGAAATGCAAACAAAACTACAATGAATTATGACCTCACACATGTGAGAATGGCCATTATCAAATAATCTACAAACAATAAATGTCGGGGAGCGGTTTTGGAGAAAAGGGAAGCCTCATATTACTGTTGGTGGGAATGCAAACGGGTATAGCCATTATGGAGAACAGTCTGGAGATTCCTTAAAAACTAAAAATAGAGCTACCATATGATCCAGCAACACTTAATTCAATATCTAGAAGGCAAAACTGGAAATTAACTTAAATATAGCATTATGTATTTAACTAAAAGAAAAAATACATCTTTAATACTAATCATTATAGATATGAACACAATCTGATTTTACTTAAGCAATATGATATTCAAATTATAATGTATATGTGCATACACTCTCACCCACATACCCACAAACTTTCTATTTACCAAATAAACCATGAGGACAATTATAATTATTGAACTTTTCTCTGTGTCTTTTATATCAGTTAGTTATTAGCAAGATCACTATATTTACAACATCTTTTTTTTTTTTTTGGCATCCCCTTCACCTTCCTGTTCTAAATAAACTTGGTTTTCTCCATGCTTTCTCTGTTTCCTTCTCTGTAGTCATCTTCTCTCTACAGTACTCTGCAGGCTGGGAAGTGAGATAAATATATTCTTTGTTCCTCATTACTGCTTCCAGAAGTTTAGCCTTCTATCCTCCAAGTAGCCCAGTGTTGAAGGAAGATCAGGCCATCAATCTACACAGCCCTCTAAACTTCCTGGTCTTTCATACTTCGAGAGTCATTACCCTTATTCTTTTATTTTAACAATTAGCTACTGTCTCCTCCCTCCCACAGGAATCTGGACATCTTTGGTGATAACAGTAACAAGAAAGTAATTGTTCCAATAACCTTTCCTTTCAGTTCAAAAACCTTCTTTATGCTAATAATATAGCTACTCACTAGGTACTATAACCACTCAGTACTGTATCACATCATTATTAAGAACTTCATTTGCTACGTTATAGAAATTTTACACAGCCTATTCTTCAACCTCCACTTTCTATTTTCTGGATCACACATTCTAGTACTTGATTCCACAAAAACCCTCTAATCTATTGGCCCTGGCAGCTTTCCACTCTCCTTCTTCCTCTCCTGTTCTCGTTACATCCTTACCCTACATAGATGGTATAGCTTTTTGGATAAATGCTCCCTTGCATACATTGTCAATATATCCCTTTCTTCTCTCCTCTAACAAATCCCTGACTCTGATTAAATTTTTAACGTAGTTGCTCTTTTCTGTATCTGAGTAGCTGATAATTTCTAAAGGCAAAATACAGAGTCCCCCAAATACTGTATCTAACTTCTCNCTCCCTTGCATACATTGTCAATATATCCCTTTCTTCTCTCCTCTAACAAATCCCTGACTCTGATTAAATTTTTAACGTAGTTGCTCTTTTCTGTATCTGAGTAGCTGATAATTTCTAAAGGCAAAATACAGAGTCCCCCAAATACTGTATCTAACTTCTCATTGTACATCTCTTGATTTTCTCCTCCAAATTTGCTCCCTCCTCCAAATTTGCTCCCTCCTCCAAATTTTCTCCCTCCTCCAAATTTGCTCCCTCTGCTTACGTTTTTTCCATGGCAGAAATAAAGAGCACAGATACTTTTTTTTTTTTAATTCTCAAGCCAAAATTCTTGTGATCACCCTCAACTTCTGTTTCTCATATCCCACCTCATATATCCAGACTCATACTACATTTCAGCCCCTCCGTACTACCATGGTCCAGCCACAATCCACTCTCACTAGGATTACTGCAATGGTCTGTTTCTAATACCTTTGTCACCCTAGAGTTTATTTTCCTTGATGTAGTTAGATTCTTTAATAAACTATACCAAAACATGTCTTTCTTCTGCCTACTATTCCAAGGCTTCAGTCTCACTCAAACCGAAAGTCTTGTAGATAATCGACAAGAGCCTGCATGACCTGATTCTATCCATCTACCCACACCCTCATTCTAGTCACTGTTCCTTCACTGCCTCTCTTAGAGCCACATCTAACCTTACTCCTCAATGCATGCTCCTCTGACCAGCAGCATTCACATCACCAGGGAGATTGCTGTGATTGCAGGCATTCAGGCCCCATAGCACATTCTTTACAGAATACGCGCGAGAATTCTCCTGTGGTCCAGTGGCTAGGACTCTGTACGTCTGCTGCAGGGGCATGGGTTCAACCCCAGGACTGCGAACTAGTATCCCACAATTCACGCAGAATGGCTAAATAACAAAGAAAAAAAAATAATAACTTGGAATCTTCATTTTACAAGGATCATTGGGCAATCTGTATGCACTTTATGAAGATCACCGATGTAGGCATTACTTGTGTAGGGATACTTTAGTTGATGTTTAACAATTAAAAATACTCTTAATTCTCCTTATTCAAAATGAAGGAAGAGATTTCCTTCTCTTCTATTTTTGTTAGAACATTTACCTTAGAAAACATGTCAGTCTCTTTGAAATGTATATGAATCTTTTTAGAAAATTTTTGAAAAGAAGACTTTTGTCAGTTTTAAGGCTTAAAAATGGCTTTCTCAAGGAACTGGAAGCCATTTATTTGAAATGTAAATATCAAGGAAAATAGTACGCTCATCTCCCAATTTTTCTGGAAAGATAGGAGCCTAACTTCAGAGGCTATCCTGCTCTAAGTCACAAAACTACCTACAAAAATAGAAGTTTGTTTGTTTTGATACAGATAAAGCCGAGAAGGTAGCATAGATGGTCACTCACATTAATCGTAAAATTAGGATGAACTATGTATGACTTCTGTTTTATTGACTATGCCAAAGCTTTTGACTGTGTGGATCATGCCAAACTGTGAAAAATTCTTCAAGAGATGGGAATACAGACCACCTGACCTGCCTCCTGAGAAATTTGTGTGCAGGTCAAGAAGCAACAGTTAGAACTGGACATGAAACAATAGATTGGTTCCAAATCAGGAAAGGAATATGTCAAGGGTATATATTGTCACCCTGCTTATTTAACCTTTATGCAGAGTACATCATGCAAAATGCCAGGCTGGATGAAGCACAAGCTGGAATCAAGATCGATGGGAAAAATATAAAAAACCTCAGATATGCAGATGACATGGGCAGAAACCAAAGAAGAACTAATGAGTCTCTTGATGAAAGTGAAAGAAGATAGTGGAAGAGTTGGCTTAAATCTCAACATTCAGAAAACTAAGATCATGGCATCCAGTCCCATCACTTCATGGCAAATATATGGGGAAACAACAGAGATTGTGAGATAATTTTCTTTTTTAATATAAATTTATTTATTTAAATTGGAGGTTAATTATTTTAAAATATTGTATTGTTTTTTCCATACATCAACATTAATCTGCCATAGGTATATAGGTGTTTCCCATCCTGAACCCCCCACCCTCCTCCCTCCCTGTACCATCCCTCTGAGTCATCTCAGTGCACCAGCCCCAAGCATCCAGTATCATGCATCGAACCTGGACTGGGGGCTCCAAAATCACTGCAGATGGTGATTGCAGCCATGGAATTAAAAGACACTTGCTCCTTGTAAGAAAACCTAGACAGCATATTAAACAGCAGAGACATTACTTTATCAACAAAGGTCCATCTAGTCAAAGCTATGATTTTTCCAGTAGTCATGTATGGATGTGAGAGTTGGACTATAAAGAAAACTGAACACCAAAGAATTGATGCTTTTGAATTGTGGTGTTGGAGAAGACTCTTGAGAGTCCCTTGGACTGCAAGGAGAACAAACCTGTCAATCCTAAAGGAAATCTGTCCTGAATATTCACTGGAAGGACTGATGCTGAATCTGAAACTCCAATACTTTGGCCATCTGATCCGAAGAATCGACTCACTGGAAAATGTGTAGAACAGCCTTTTGGATTCTGTGGGAGAGGGAGAGGGTGGGAGGATTTGGGAATATGACATTGTAACATGTATGATATCATAAGGGAAACGGATTGCCGGTCTAGGTTCGATGCAGAAGGCTTAGGACTGATGGGTGGGGATGATCTGGAGGGATGGTGTGGGGAGGGAGGGGGAAGGGAGGGGGTCCGGATTGGGAACTCAGGTACATTTATGGCTGATTTATGTCAATGTATGGCAAAATGAGTACAGTATTGTAAAGCAAAACAAACTAAAAAATAAAAATTAAAAAAAAAAAAGAAAAGAAAAGACCCTGATGCTGGGAAAGATTGAAGGCAGGATGAGAAGCAGGCAAAAAAGGATGAGGAGGTTGGATGGTATCACTCAATGGACGTGAGTTTGAGTGAACTCTGGGGCTTGGTGATGGACAGGAAAGCCAGACATGCTGCAAAGAGTTGGACATGACTGAGCGACTGAACTGAACTAAATGTATGACTTCTTACTTGAGAACTATTTATTGTTTGTTTTTAGAACACATAAAATGAGTAGTATTTACCTGCCTAAATAAGTGGTGAGATTTTTGTCTTTGCAATCACTTAGCTGATTATTTGTGATATAATATCATATTCTAGTTCAATGCTTATTCATAAAAAGTTGTTTTCTTTCTCTACTGCCTTTGTGGAGAAGATTCCTGGGATGGGAGAAGGTTTTGTTTTTAATTTTATTTTGCTGACATTCACAAGTCATAACCTGGAAGTTTAGGGGCTGCACTTATTAATCTTCCCTGGTGGCTTCCCCAGTGGCTTGGATTGTAAAGAATTTTCCTGCAATGCCGGAGAACCTGGGTTCATTTCTTGGGTTGGGGATCCCCTGGAGAAGGGAATGGCAATCCACTAGATTATTTTTCCTTGGAAAATTCCACAGACAGAGGAGCCTGGTAGGCTCTAGTCCATGGGACTGCAGAGCCAGTAAAACTTTCACTTTCACTCAGATATCTAAATCTTATCTTTTGCTCAAACTAAATTCAACCACCTTGGCATCCTTAAGTTCCTTAAATTCTGTAAATACTTTTAATTGCTGCTGTTTTCTCTGTACGCACACTCATCCCCAAGATGAATTTCAGTTNGGTTGGGGATCCCCTGGAGAAGGGAATGGCAATCCACTAGATTATTTTTCCTTGGAAAATTCCACAGACAGAGGAGCCTGGTAGGCTCTAGTCCATGGGACTGCAGAGCCAGTAAAACTTTCACTTTCACTCAGATATCTAAATCTTATCTTTTGCTCAAACTAAATTCAACCACCTTGGCATCCTTAAGTTCCTTAAATTCTGTAAATACTTTTAATTGCTGCTGTTTTCTCTGCACGCACACTCATCCCCAAGATGAATTTCAGTTAAGAAAACTGCTAACTTATCAAATATTTTTCTTCACTATTTTATTGGAAAAAAAACAAAAACTTCTCTATTCCCTTTGTTTCTAATTTCTCTTTCTTTATAAATACCTAAAATAATATATTTTTTGATTTTTTATTTTCAAAAATTATTTTAAATATACATTTATTTATTTTAATTGGAGGTTAATTACTTTACAATATTATATTGGTTTTGCCATACATCAACATGCATTTTTAAAAATCTCTTTTTTTTTTTCAATCATCAGAATATTAACTCTGTTAGGACAGAAATATTATTTATTTTTTTCTCATCTCTATCTAGCCCAGCACCTAGAACAGTTCCCTTTTTCATGATACATGTGCAATGAATCATTGCAACCTATATTACAGTGTAAATGGTCATTCACATGAATGTGTTAATGATCCTAATCAAATGCTTAAAAATATTTAAAGCTATCAAACCAATTAACCTAGGTTGTACATTATGGTGATTTTAATGACAACTACTATTCAAGGTATTGCTGCAAAATAAAATATTAGAAGTAAATCAAATCTCTTCTTTCTTGGTCTCCTTTTAAATTTCTATTCGTGATTCTTCCCTTTGTCTCTTATCCAACCCGAGGTTTCTACCTCTTGCTGTCTTGATTGCTCTGATGACCTCAATCAAAAGGCAATTACCTACTGAGGGTGGAAGGTAATTATTCCTTTCAAGCAGAAATTGAACATACCTAAATAGCTTCAATTCTTTTCAGGATGACATTATTACCACAAAATTTGACTCTAGAAATTTGTGATGCATGTAAAATCTATGATAAGTTGTTGATTTATTTGCAGGATTCCCAGGGCAGCAATGTTTTTTGCTCAAATTTCTAAATCAGATTTACAAAGAAAAGTTCATTCTAAGTTAATTTTATTGGACTAAGGAAATCTTTCAGAGACTTCACACACACACATATCATAAAATTCTGAAACATGCAATGTATTATCACTCAGAAATGGGAAAAATCATTAGAAATGGCAAATTATTTTCATACCTCAATACTATCATAAACCAAAATTATACAACATAAATCCCATTATTTAGAAATCTGAACATACTAGAATTTTTTTTTTAATGTAAAATCATTTCCATTGTGGGAGTTTCTAAGGTAGCTGCTTGCAACAGGGAAAGAGAGAAAAATGCTTTCAGTCCTGCATCTATAACTAATCAGGAACCTAATGGAATTCCCTCAAATAGATTCCCCCATTCACATGTCCCCTGCTTGCTTCTTATTTGAAGAAAAGTTTTAGTCTCCTAGGCTTCCCTGAGTCACAAATGGCTGGCTCAAGAATTAATGGTTTAAAGAATGTAAACACATAGTAACAAACAAACAAACAAAAAGCAGTCAGGTGAGGAGAACTGGTAACAATTTAAACAGCAAATCAGTCATATGGCAGTCACAGAATCTTTAGTTCCTCCCTGAAGGGCATAGATAACGAGTGACTGATGCACATTCTTGAGTTGTTTTGCAGATACTAAAACCCCACCAGATACAAGTTAACTGTACAATGAACATGAGCACATAGCCTCCAGATCCACTGGAGCCTAACAATTGATGATGTTAACATGTGTAATACTGATCCTGTGACATCACCATCAACCAGAGAATCATGCACAAGCTGACCAGACACTCTACAAAGCTCACCCTCACCTTTCTTCAAAAATGTTTCCCTGAAACCAGTCAGGGAGCTTGGTCTTTTGAGCATGAGCAGCCTGTACTCCTTGCTTTGCTCTTGCAATAAACCTTTCTCTTCTCCAAACTCTGATGTTCTGGTTTATATGACCTCACTCTCCATTGGGCTCTTGAACTTCTCATTGTTCACTGGGCACTTGAACTTGGATTCAAAAACAATTTCTGTCACCTTTCTTACAGCTTCTTTCAACAATAAGAGTATATAGAGTAAATCTTCTCCTTCCTACTTCCCTTGATAGCTTCTTTAAAATGAAAATGGAGCACTGGCCATTGAATTATTGTCAAAATCACTCAGCATTATAAATTATGTTCTAAATATGTGTTTATTTCATTCATTTCATTTTTCAGGACTACATAAACTCAGTAGTGGGATATGAAGTCAGTTGTTCACTCTAGTATCCCCAGAGCTTAAAACAGTGCCTAGCACATGGTAGGAACTCTTTCAGTATGTATTAGGAGAAACAATTCAATTAATAATATACAGCTAGGATCATACCCCAACTATAAAATAAAGCTCTTCTTATACTGCTTTTGTGGGCTCTTTCTGATTAAAAAAATATTATTTCTGATGAAAAAAATGAATTATAATGTTCAGGCAATAAAAGAGGGAGGTAGGAAAGGATGAGGAGGCATTTGAAAGTGGGGTCCTGCTGTGCATGATTCCCAGAAGCTACATTTCTGCGACAGTGCAACGGGGGAGTGGTGCTACATTTCCACGGACAACAAATGGCTACAATGCTGAGAACTGCTCCAATTTTCAGGCCCCATAAGGGCTCAACTCAAGTTGGAAATGGAAAATACTGTCAGAATTTTATTTCAGGTAAAAAAAGCTCCACTTTTCCTACATTTTCTTATGTAACCATAAGATCTGACAGTTATCAGTTAGGTAGCAATTTCTTTTAAACTCCCTCTGATTCACTGCTTTCAATATATCAGGTATTTAATGAAGTATTTTTCCATCATCATCTTATTTAATCCTCTCTGCAACACAATTATGTAAGCATTATTATGCCCCCTTGCAGGCAAGTATTTTGAGGCTTAAGAGAGATATGTTGTTCAAGTTCTGGAAATGTCAGGATTTGCGCTCTAGGATCTTGCTTTATTATTATTATTATTATTACAACAGTACAATAACTGTTCTAATTATTACCATTAACATTGAAATTCTCTATATTGCATTTCAAGTTGAAATTTCTAATATCTGTGTTTTCACGCACACTGAAAAAAGTCATATTTATTTTAACTCCAACTCATACTTGATATATACTTTTGGGGAGAATCTTTTCCCCATATTTTTAAATTTACTTTTTCCAAATACATTTCACTGAAGTAGAAAGTAGAATACAGCTATATATTCTTTTTTGCAAAGGAAACTGCATGACCATTAATCCAAAATTCACTGAAGAGGTCTTTTGAACCAAACCAAGGTAGCAGTCAATAGATTCATAGTTTTGCATTATAGTGTACTAAATCATTTCTAACAGTCTTGCAGCAATGGACACATTTTCCTAGCACCCTGCATTTACCCTCATTGCACTCTTATGCTGCTTTATGTTAATTATCTATCTTCTTCTTTACTCTATGACTGCCTGGTGAACAGAGCTTCCATCTTGCTCCCTGCCACATACTCAATGAAGAACACCATTCTTGTTGCATTGCATTTGCTGAATATTTACTGATTTAATAAAAATTAATGGGCCTCTATGAGTTACTCAGAGAAGTAATTCATTTAAATATAAGAATAACAAGAAATTTATACAATTGCTTAATTGTCAGGGAAATATCACAATGGAAAAATCTTGAAACAAGAATTGCCAATCTACTACTAACTTGAATTTCCCCAGAAACTGCCATCAGTTTCTCTATCCTCCCTTCATACTTCCCACACTGCATAGCCCAAACTATTGTAAATAAAAGATACTACTGAAAAGCTGGACATGATACATACCATTCATTAGCTCTGGTTTAGTCCATATAACTCTGGTTTAGTATTGTCCCTAATTTCATTGCTGTGAGGCTCTATATTTAACACTTCCAGCCCTAATAAGCTAAAACAATCAATTAGCCCTTCTGGGCACAGCATGGTTTCAACACTCATTCAAAGTTAGAGAATAAAAGCAGAAGCAACCACTTAAATGAAAAATAAAGAAATGCAATAATTTGTAAAATAGTTTTCAATAATATAAAATAAACCTTTCAATTACTGAGAATTTCCATTTATTTCATATCCTTTCAACCCATCAAAAGGCAAAGCACAAGCTCTAGAAAATGAGTGAGGTCACCATGTAAAGTGACATGGACTGTTCACATCTTCAGAGGGTATAATTCACGTTGACTAAAGTTTCAAAAGCATCCTGGCGCTGTGGAGTGCAGCTGCTCTGATAAAGGTGATGATGGCAGAATCTCTCCTCTCTGTGTAGTTGAAGAGCCTTTCTGAGAAACAGGAGGTGAGGAAGTGAGAATAATTTTTGTTGCTCACTTAATTTGGTACTTGCTTAGTGACAGGCATTATGCTATGCAGACACTACATCCCTTACCGTGTATAATCTTCATTTTATGGTTGGGATATTGAGTTTTGGAAGGAATAAGTAGAATTGCCATAGCTAGGTAAGTAGAAAAACATACGTTAACATACATGATTTGCCTAACTCCATATTCTACAATTCACATAGATAGTTTTGTAACAAAGAACTTGCATGTCACCTAAGTGAATATGAACTTTGTCTGAAGGTGCTAGGGAGATACAAGAATATTTATTCAGGACCATGACACAATTATATAGATAATTTAGAAAAGTAACTGGCATGAGTGGAAAGGATACTGGGTGGAATTTACTGAAGAGGCCAATGAGACTCAAATTGCCTGTCAGCTATAATTGTTCTTTGGGAAGTAAGAAACTACAAGGAATTATTTCTAAAGGCAGTTGATATAGCTTTCAAAACCAAGTGCACCAAGTTAATATCAATAATCAGGAATCACTGTCTATATTAAAAGACTCCAATAAGAAAATTACTTTTGGCTGAAGATAAAATAATTCAATCAAATATTCTCTACATGGAAAATTCAGGGGTGAGAAGCAGACAGAAAAGCAGAGATATCTAAGTATCTAAGCATTAGAGGGATACTCCAACCAACCCCTAGAACTATTTGAAAACCAGGAAAAATTTCCTCATCCTTATGACTGCTGGCATATGTCTCTTCCTTCAAGTCTAAAAGATATCAGTGCATATCTTTCTGATATGCATTATAAGAACTATATTTTAGGAGGTCATAAGGAGAAGAAAAGGAAATACTTAGAAAATCTTTCATAGTGCCTTTTGGTTACCATGTGAGGAACTGGAAACATGCAAATAATATTCCCCATTCATAGCTAGCTAAACATTTGAAGTATGAGTTGCCCCTTTAGACATAATATTGGAGATTTAAACACAACTGATCTTTCTAGATATTTAATGGTGTGATGTCAACTTGGTATTTATTGTTTTTTCCTGCCTTTGGATCTAGATAAACAAAGAACCAAGCAAGCAAACAAACAAACACACAAACAAAAAAAAACACTCTTCACACAATTTCCTATCCATAGAGAGTAAGACTAGCTCTACATTTTTTGTTAAAGTCATTTCCATATTGGTTGTTTAATATTTTTCTTTTCATACATAAACTAGAAACTACTTATTCTGAGCAACCTGTTCATTAAATAGCTTTTTTCAATGTTCTTCCCTAATATGCTAGCTGAAACCAAGAGGAAATTGCATATATAATCTTGGATTAACCTTTGCAAGATTGACTTTTCTAGCACTACTGTAACCAGCAGAAATATAAAAGTAAAGCACCAGATACTTCAAAGATCCTGAAAAGTTTAATCCTTAAATTACTTCTGTGGCCAAGGCTATATTTTCAAAATCTATAAAACTGTTGCCCATATCAGCATCAGGCAAAGTTTATAGAATAACTCTCAGAGCTTTGCTTAAACACAAAAGTTTTCTTATGATATCATAATGAAATACTCTCATCTCATCAAGTTGAGGGCTTCATCTCAACAAAATAAGAATAATAAAGCCTATTAAATGTAACAATACTTGGATAAGAACTTTAGTAAACTCCAGGGGATAGTGAAGGACAGGGATGTCTGGCGTGCTGCAGTCCGTGGAGTCACAAAGAGTCGGACACGACTTAGCAACTGAACAACAACAACAACAAGTATACACTGACATATTTGCTCATGTCATTATTGTACATTTAGGATTTCTACTCTGGTTATAATCACTGGCTAATAAAAATGTGTTTTAATAATCTGTCGCTTCAACAAATCGAGTTTTGCCTGCCAAACCCATGAATATATTTAATTACCACTCAAAAATCAGACCAAGGCTACCTAATATAAGAATGGCTTCCTGAAAGGAAAAAAAAACCACAAAATACAATCGAACTTCGATTTGACATAGTAGACCTATTTTTTACTTGACAATACTGCAATTAGAAAAGCAATAATTTAAACAATAATTTATCAAACATTTTCTCCACTAAGGTAACAGTGTTTAGCATCAACACACCCTTGCTAGATTATAGGATGAATATACAGATGACTAGATTAGTTTCTCCCTCTTCGGAATTCAAGCTCCCAAAGCACATACTTTGAATAACATGTAGCAAGTACAATACAGGACTAATATTAAAATGTTCCTTTTTCATGAAAATGTGTATGGTAATTAGGTTCTCCAAAAAGCAAAGAAAATAGTGTCCTGGTATGTAGCATTTACCAATCTCCATGGTATAAGTACTACCCCCATGGCTGATTTCAAGCTGCCAATGTGATGGCATTAAATCTTGAGTGGGGAAGACAGGTGCACAAAACCAAGATCGGATATGTGCTAGCTCCAGTATGTCACTGTCTGTTATGCTCCGATTTTATTTGAAAAACTTAAGCATTTTGAAATGAAATAAACATTACTGACAAAATCAAGTACAGAATAAATTGACTTTTTCAATGTGGGCAAGTCATTCAACTAATAGATCTCAGTTTCTTACTCCATAATATTCCTTTGGTGTCCTTCTACCATCCTAAAGTGTTCAAAAATTATGAACTGATGATAATGGAAATGGTGGAAGGTTATCACATAATTTATCTTTTCAGATGCCTGTTGACACAATCCAGCAAATATTTAGAGAAGTACAATACTGAGTTTCCACTTTATTTGAGGTTTTTTTTTGAAACATAATACAAATGATAATTGATAATATTGAGCCAAAGGCAATTTAAAAACCACGGATAATACTTCTTCTTACAGCTTTCTTGCTCTATTAAAATAAAATGAAACATCCTTAATCTGGGTATATCTTTGACTGCCTCCCATCCTCTCCTCTGTCATTCCACTTCTAGACACAAAGACCTCTGTACCAATCCTTGAAGGCATTAAGTTTACTTTAGTCTTAAGGTTTTGGACATTTCTTTTTCTACTGGGAACACTTTTCCCCAGATATACAAGCTCCCTATTTCCTCCCAAAATTCAACTCTATGCTCAGATGTCACCCCAACCAAGAGAATCTCTCAAAATACTCCCCCTACTTCTACCACTACCTGTCCTTCTTATCCTGCTGTTCTTCTTCCTAGCACTTATCTCCTCCATGACATACTCTATACATGTTTGTTCACTGCTGGGCTTCTTTGAAAGTTAAGACTCTTGCTTTCTTTTCTACTGTATCTCCAAGACACAGTGCTTAGAATAGTTCTTGGCACTTAGTAGGTACTTATTAAATATGCACACACACACAGATAACCACACATCAACAAACACACACACACACACATCTTTCTGTTTCAGTGGGGGTAGAAAACAGCATCAGCTGCATGCACTCAGTTGAAATCTTTCTAGAGGAAATAGTCAGTCAATTCAAATTGAATATATTCAGTGACACCAATGTGTGTGCATACATGCACGGCTTAGTCACTCAGTTGTGTCTGACTCTCTGCACCCCCAAGGACTATAGTCTATCAAGCTCCTCTGTCCATGAGATTTTACAGGCAAAAAGCATGGGAGTGGATCACCATTTTTCACTCCAGGGGATCTTCCCAACCCAGGGATCGAACCTGTGTCTCTTGTAGTCTCTTGCATTGGCAGGAGGATTCTTTACCACTCTGTCACATGAGAAGCCTCAAGTGATACCAAAGGTGCCATATGAGTACTTTTTATTATCTCTTACTGTTTACTCAGCTGGAGCTAATGCACTATAAAAAATAGCTGAACAGAAAGATAATATATAACAGCTCTCCTGTTCTATGATGGGAGGAGGGAAACAGGCAGAATTTCTTTTCACAGATCAACTAATTAACACTGACATACTTTGGATCACTAAAGCTCCTTTTCTTTTATATATATTTGTTGATTAAACAGAAGATCTAGTTATTTGTATTAAATTTGTTTTCTAGCTCAACAGCCTGGTTTTTGGCTGCCCATAAGTAGGTATGTGAGAAATGTGTTGACATTTAATTTATGCACAGCCAAAAGTCAATTTATTCTAAACAGAAAAGTTGGCTGTAGCAGACTACTTGAGATGCTAAACACAAGTATTTTTCCTTGCAGATGGAGAAGTTTCTTACTGTGAAACTTTTAGCAACTTTACAAACATGTCATAAGAGAGTTATAGATTCTAAAGAGATTTAATTCTCAGTATAACAAAGGCATGAGGAAAAACAGACTTCAAAATAGGACTACTGATGTTTCACCTTTGTTGAATGCCACAGTGATAATTTATCATATTATCAGTTACTCTCTGCTATACCAGGAAATTTCTGATTATGTCTTTTGCTTTGGGGTTGGTTTTCTGCTGTGCATTAATCATTCTATAAAGTTCTACCTTCCTTATTAATATTTTACTCTAAATATTTTCCAGGATGCTTTGAAATAGATTAATTTGCCTCTAGAGAAACAGCAGAGGCAGATGCTTCCTTGACTCCTGAATTCTCACTTTAAAGAACAGTGAAATAAAAGGTTACCAGTGTATCAACAGACAAGCTGTGTCATCGGTCTTGGAATCCATCTGCAACTGCAGTTTACAATAAATTCATAAGTTCAGTGCGCAGCTTGTTGGTGATGTCTGCTTGCTGATTTACTCTAGGAATTTAAAACAGTCAAATGAATTGTATTCATCCTTTACTGATTACTTGTTAAATATGATTTACTTGTTAAAATATGATTGTGGTTAGCATAGTTATTTGTAAACTGTTTACTTTTTAAAATTTCTGTCCTAGGATCTGAAAAATAGCAAAGGCAAATGTTCAGATACCTTGGTCCCCTAAACTATAGAAATAAAGGTAATTTGAAATAGAAACATTCAAATAAAAAGTCTCCTGGAACATGCTTCTCTTGAGTTCATCTTCAAGTCATACAGAAATCTGAGAAATGTGGAAATAAGAGCAGACATTCTACTTTTCCTACTTATCAGTCCTTCAGCTTCTCTAATTGAAAGCTACAACTATATTGTGTGTATCTCACCAGTTTGGGGAAGAACCTGGCTATGGCACTGACACAGAGAACAGACTTGTGGACTCAATGGGGAGGGGAGTGTGGGACGAACTGAGAAAGTAGCATAGAAACAATTACATTACCTTATGTAAAATAGCTAGTGGGAATTTGCTGTATGACATAGGGAGCTTAAACCCTTTGCCCTGTGACACATATAGGGGTGGGAAGTGGGAGAGAGGTCCAAGACGGAGGGGACACATGTATACCTACGGCTGATTCATATTAATATATGGCAGAAATCAACACAATATTGTAAGGCATTTATCCTCCTATAAATTTAAAAGTTAGAGAAAGCATAGAAATAAATTTATATTATCAATATAAATATATCAATATTAGTATACATTTATTGAAAGTTTAACATGTTTTATTATATAAACCAAACTACCTTGAGAGTAATAGTAGAATTTGTTAAGGACACTGAAATAGAAGACTTACTAAAGCTTAGATGATCTCTGAAAAATGTTCTGCCTAATACCGGTAAATAACTTTTGGCAATCTGCTTGCTTTATATTATTATATATACACTGTGGTTTGGAAACGTCTAAGATTAGGTTGTTAAAGGAGAGTGCATAAAACTGCTGATTCATTACTTTTCTAATAATAAACTGTGACGAGTAACTATAAATGATTATCAGGGAATAGAGTGAGCAATAGTTATAAGGAACACAGAGGGGGTACATTTGCAAAACAGCACGTGCCATATGTATGCACAAAACCAGTTATACAAATAATGTATATACATCACTCATGTCAGGTTTTGCAAATCAGCAAACCTTTTAAAATTCCTTCTAATGGGAAGTTTGCTTGCCGATTGTTGCTCAGGGAAAATTAGGGAGGATTTGAGTAGTACTTTCTAGAGAAATTTACAGCTGTTTAGTTCTCTATTCTCTGTCTCTCTCTTTCTTTCTGGTTTTGGATCTCTTTACTTTAATCACCAAGAAAAAACATTTGTAAATTACATTTAGAAGCTTTTAGTTCCATAGTTAAGATTCACATTCAAGCCTCTAGTTAGATCTAATTAGATCACTCTTTCATTGCTCTAGCAATATTGATCTAGCTTGACAGACTCTTATGAAGGGAAAGGTATATTCATTTTACTCCTACAAGTTGACTACTGGGATTTTTTCCCCCTATTGCATTAACTGCGTCAGTTCGTCCTAAGGACTTCCATATTTTTACAAGTTGAAACAAGTAAAGCAAGGATGTATGTTTTCTGGAATACATTTAAATTTTAGAGTTTCTATGTAAGAAACTCTAAGATACAACCCAAGTAGTAAACACTACTTCTTCCACAATCCTCCAATATATTTGGGATTTTTATCAACTGTGGTGACTCAGTGGGAAAGAATCATCCTGATAATGCAGTCAAAGCAGTTTTGATCCTTGGGTTGGGACGAGCCCCTAGACAAGGAAACAGCAAACTATTGCAATAGTCTTGCCTGGGAAATCCCATGAATAGAGGAGCATGGTGGGCTACAGTCTATGGGGTCACAAAAGAGTCAGACACAACATCAGTTCAGTTCAGTTCAGTTCAGTCGNTCAGTCATTAAAAAGAATACATTTGAATTAGTTCTAATGAGATGGATGATACTGGAGCCTATTATACAGAGTGAAGTAAGCCAGAAAAACACCAATACAGTATACTAATGCATATATATGAAATTTAGAAAGATGGTAATGATAACCCTGTATGCGAGACAGCAAAAGACACAGATGTTTGTTGGAAGATTTTTAATCACAGTTTCATTTCATTACTTGTACTTGGTCTGTTCATATTTTCCACTTCTTTCTGGTTTAGGCATGGAAAAATCTATTTCTTCCATATTGTCCATTTTACTGGCATGCAGTTGCTTGTAGTAGTTTCTTACGATCCTTCATATTTCTGTGGTGTCAGTTGTAACTCCTCCTTTTACATTTCTAATTTTATTGAGTCCTTTTCTTTNCACTTCTTTCTGGTTTAGGCATGGAAAAATCTATTTCTTCCATATTGTCCATTTTACTGGCATGCAGTTGCTTGTAGTAGTTTCTTACGATCCTTCATATTTCTGTGGTGTCAGTTGTAACTCCTCCTTTTACATTTCTAATTTTATTGAGTCCTTTTCTTTTTTTCTTGATGGCTCTGGCTAAAAGTTTGTCATATTGCTTAGCTTCTCAAAGAATCAACTTTTAGTTGCTTTGATCTTTGCTACTCTTTTCCTTTTCCATGTTCATTTATTTCTGATATGATCTTTTTTATTCCTTTCCTTCTACGAAGTTTGGATTTCTGGTTTGTTCTTCCTGCTCTTGTTGCTTTAGATGTAAAGTTAGGTTGTTTATTTAAGATTTCTTGTATCTTGAGGCAGGATTGTATTACTATAAACTTTCCTCTTAGAACTGCTTTTGCTGCATCCTATAGATTTTGAATAATCATGTTTTCATTGTCATTTGTTTCTAGGCATTTTTTTTAATTTCCCCTTTCATTTCTTCAGAAAACTTGTTTATTTAGAAATATATTGTTTAATCTCCATATGTTTGTGTATTTATAGCTGTCTCCCTATAATTGATATCTAGTGTCAGCAGTGTGGTCAGAAAGGATGTTTGATATGATTTAAATTGTATTACATTTACTGAGGCCTGATTTGTGATACAAGATGTGATCTATCCTGGAGAATGTTCTATATACATTTCTGAAGAAAGTATATACTGCTGCTTTCAAATGGAATGTCCTATAAATATCAATTTTAAATATCAAGTCTACCTTGTCTAATGTGTTAAGGTTGTGCTACCCTATTAATTTTCAATGTGGATGATTTATCCATTGGTGTAAGTGGTGTGTTAAAGACTCCCACTATATAGTATTACTGTTGATTTCCCCTTTTATGTCTGTAAGCATTTATCCTATCTATCAAAGTGATCTTATGTTGGGTGTGTAAACATTTACAATTGTTATACCTTCTTGGACTGATTCATTGATCGTTATGTTGTCTCTTGTAAAACAATCTTATATTCAAGTCTATTTTGTCTGGTATGAGTATTGTTACTCCAGATTTCTTTTTATTTCCATTTCCATGGAATATTTTTTTTACCATCTTCTCACTCTCAGTCTGTATGTGTCCCTAGGTCTGAAGTAGGTCTCTTGTAGACAGCATATAGGTGGGTTTGTTTTTTGTTTTTTTTTTAAACTTTTTATTGTGTTTAGCCAATTAACAATTTTGTGATAGTTTCAGATGAACAGCAAAGGGACTCAGCCATACATACACACATATCTATTCTCCCCAAACTCCCCTCCCATCCAGGCTGCCATATAACACTGAAGAGAATTAATGTGATATATAGTAGGTCTTTGTTGATTTTTTAATTCCAGCAGTGTGTACATGTCCATCCTAAACTCCATAACTATTCCTTCCTCCATCCCTTCACCCAACAACCGTAAGTTCATTCTCTAACTCTATGAGTCTTTTGGTTTTGTAAGTAAGCACATTTGTGTTATTTTTTTTAAATTTCACATATAAGAGATATTAGAGATATTTCTCCTTCTCTGTCTCACTTACTTTACTCAATATGACACTCTCTAGGTCCATCCCCGCAAATAACATTTTTCATTCCTTTTTAATGACTTAGTAATATTCCACTGTATGTACGTACCACTACTTTATCCTTTCTGTCAATGGGCATTTAGGTTACTTCCATGTCTGAACTATTGTAAACAGTGCTGCAATGAATATTGGGGTGCAGGTATCCTTTCAGATCATATTTTTCTCCAGCTAAGGAGTGGGATTGCAGGGTCATATGGTAGCTTTTTAAAAAATTTGTTCTAAGGAATCTCCATACTATTTTTCCATATACTATTTTCCAAACTGTACCAATTTACATCCCCATAAACAGTGTAAGAGGGTTCCCTTCTCTCCACACTCTCTCCAGCAATTAATATTTGTGGATTTTTTGGTGATAAGTATTCTGGCTGTGTGAGGTGATATCCTTTTGTAGTTTCAATTTGCATTTCTCCAATAATTAGCAATTTTGAACATCTCTTCATGTACTTCTTGGCCATCTATGTGTCTTTTTTGGAGAAATGTCTACTTAGGTCTTGTCCACCTTTTTTGATTGATTTGTTGTTTTGATGCTTTTAAGCATCATAAACTGTAAACTCTCAAGAGTAACGCCTTGTAGGTCACATTATTAGCAAATTTCCCCAAATTTGTGGTTGTCTTTTCATTTTCTTTACTGTTTCCTATGTTTTTCAGAATCTTTTGATTTTAAGTAGGCCCTATTTGTTTATTTTTGTTTTATTTCCATTATTCTGCGAGAGGGACTGAAAAAGATACTGCTGATTTATGTCAGAGAGTACTCTATCTGCTTTCCTCTATCAGTTTTATAGTGTCAATCTCACATTTAAGACTTTAATCCATTTTGAAATTGTTTTTCTGTATNGGCCCTATTTGTTTATTTTTGTTTTATTTCCATTATTCTGCGAGAGGGACTGAAAAAGATACTGCTGATTTATGTCAGAGAGTACTCTATCTGCTTTCCTCTATCAGTTTTATAGTGTCAATCTCACATTTAAGACTTTAATCCATTTTGAAGTTGTTTTTCTGTATGGTGTTAAATAACGACTAATTCATTTTCTTACATGTAACTGTCCAGTTTTCCCAGCACAACTGTTGAGACATATGGGTCTTGTTTTTGTATCAATTCAGCCAGTCATTTCATTGGAGTACTTAGTCAGTTTGCATTTAAGGTATTTACCAATATCCATGTTCCTATTACATTTTCTTAGTTGTGTCTGCTCTGTTTTTTAGGTCATGTATCTGGTCTGTTTTTCAGGTTATTTTCTTCTCTGGTGTTTACTGCCTTAAGGAAGCTCCATTAGCATTTGCTGTAAAGCTGGTTTGATGGTGCTGAAGTCTCTAAACTTTTATTTGTCTGTAAAGCTTTTCATTTCTCTGTCAAATCTGAATGAGAGCCTCACTGGGTAGAGTTTTGTTGGTTGTAGATTTTTCCCTTTCATCACTTTAAATATAACCTGTCATTCCTTTCTGGCCTGCAGAGTTTCTGGTGAAAAATCTGTTGATAACATTATGGGGATTACCTTCATGTTATTTGCTGCTTTGTCCTTGAAAGTGAAAGTCACTCAGTTATGTCCAACTCTTTGTGATCCTGTGGATTATAGCCTGCCAGTCTCCTCTTTCCATGGAATTATCAGACAAGAATACTGGGAGTAGACAGCTCTTCCCTTCTCCAGGAGTTCTTCCCAACCCAGGGATCAAAACCAGGTCTCCTGCATTGCAGGTGGACTCTTTACCTTCTGAGCCACTAAGGAAGCCCAAGAAAACTTGAGTGAGTAGCTTATCCCTTCTCCAGGGGATTTTCCTGACCCAGGGATTGAATCGGGATCTCCTACATTGCAGACAGATTCTTTACCCACTGAGCTGCCAGGGAAGGTTTTTCCTTACTGCTTCTAATATTTTTCTTTGTATTTAATTTTTGTTAGCTTAAGTAATGTGAATCTCACCTTGTTTCTCTTTGGGCTTATCCTGTATGGCAATCTCTGCACTTCCTGCACCTGGGTAACTATCTACTTTACCATATTAGAGAATCTTCTTTTCTTTTCTTTTTTTAAAACTATAATCTCTTTAAATATTTTATCAGACACCTCTTTTCTCTTCTTCTTCTGGGACCCCTATGATTTGAATGTTGATGTGTTTAATGTTGTCCCAGAGGTCTCTGAGATTGTTGTCACTTCTTTCTATTCCTTTTTTCTTTCTTCTGCTTCTCAGCAGTTATTTCTACCAATCTATTTCCAGCTCACTTATCCATTCTTTGGCCTGAGTTATTCTACTACTGATTCCTTCTTAAGCATGTTTCATTTCTGTTATTGTGTTGTACACCACTGTTTCTTCTTTAGTTCTTCTAGGTTCTTGTTGAACATTTTTAGTATCATTTCAATGCATGACTCCATTCTTCTTCCAAGATCTTGGACCATCTTTATTATCACTACTCTCAATTCTTTTTCAGACAGGTTACCTATTTCCTTTTCATTTATCTGGTATTGTAGGTTTTTACTTTGATCCTTTGCTTGCTATATATTTATCTCTTGTCTCAGTGGCCTCCTTTTCATAGTCTTCCTCTTGCTTCTACTGTCTGGTATTTGATGGGTGAAATTTGTCCAGGTGCCAGTACAGGCTTCCTGTTAGGAGGTGTGGGTGCCTGCACTCTGGTGGATGGAACTGAGATTTTTCTATCTGATAGGCATGCTGTGGGGTGTCTGTGAACTTAGTATGATTTTAGGCAGCTTGCTTGGTAATAGGTGGGGCTGTGTTCCCTGCCTTGCTGGTTGTTGGTGTGAGGTGTGTGGCATTGGAGTTTTGACATACCTTTCACAGACTGTCCAATGTGTCCCCCTTCAATCCCCCAAAGGTCCCTTTTTGTCTTATCTGATTTGGCCATCATGAAGAGGCTTTTCTGAGTTTGGGAATCTTTCCTTACCATAAGGCTCTTGCCAGGGGTGCTGGTCCTTTTTCTGATTCCTCTTACTTTTTTTCTTTCTTTCATCCTATCTGGTTTACAAGGGGATTTTTCTTACCCTTAAGGTGTCTGCAAATTTTCCATTAATGTTCAGCAGGTGATCTGTGATGAAGTGTTCCATTTGTACATGTATTCTTGATCCACTTGTGATGAGAGACAAATTCCATATCTTCCTATTCTGCCATCTTGACTCCTCCCTCCACATAAAGAATTTAAAGTGGCAGTCATAAAGAGGTTAGTGGAACTCAGGAGAAGAATGATGTGGCATGAAAATTTCAGAAAAGAGATGGAAAATTGGGAAAAAAATAAACAAAAAAACAAAAGATAAAGAAAAGTGAAGTAAACCTGAAGAATACATAAGTTACCTAGAAGTCAATGTAGCGAAAATTAGTCAATCTGAGTAGCAAAAAAAAAAAAAAAAAAAAA
>SJYA01002150.1:22294-35293 GCA_006410615.1 Neotragus moschatus | reverse complement strand
TACTTAGAAGTAAATGAAGCAAAAATTAGTAAATCTAAGTAGCAAAAAAAAAAAAAAAAAAAAAAATTATTATTATTATTTTTAATGAGAATAATTTAAGGGGCTTCTGGGTAAACATCAAGTGTGCTAACATTCCCATTATACAGGTTCCAAGAGGATAAAAAAGAAAATGGTATAGAAATTAATTAAAGAAATAATGGTCAAAAACTTTCCTAACATGGGGCAGAAAACACATATCCAGCTCTAGGAAGCACACAATTCCTAAATAAAATAAACACAAAGTGATTCACACAAAGACATATCATAATCAAAATGGCATGAATTAAAGAGAGTTTTAAAGGTACCAGGATAGAAATAATATGTCATATACAAAGGAAACCCAGTATTGTTATTAGCTTAATTTTTCTGCAGAAGCTTTACAGGTTATATGGGAATAGCATGATATATTAAAAGTGCTAAAAAAAAAAAAACTTTAAAATCAAGACTACTCCTTTTGATGATGCTACTATTCAGATAAAGAAGAGGTAAACAGTTTTCCATCCATGCAAAAAGCTAGGAATTTGTTACCACTAAATTAGACTAAGCAGAAAGGTTAAAGGGTCTTCTTCAAACAAAAAACAAAGGACATAACTCAAAATTTTTGACCCAGAGGGATGGTATGGGGAGGGAGGAGGGAGGGGGTTTCAAGATGGGGAACACATGTATACCTGTGGCGGATTCATGTTGATGTATAGCAAAACCAATACAATATTGTAAAGTAATTAACCTCCAATTAAAATTAATAAATTTATAAAAAATAAATAAACACTTTAAAAAATGAAAGAAAAATGACACTTTTAGAAGCAAATGCATTATAAAGAATCAATCACTTTAAAAGGAAGTATAAAGGTTAAAAGACAAAGTCTTAAAACCAACTATCAGTGTAATGAGCAATTAAGGGACACACAAAGTGAAAAGATGTAAAATATGATATCAAAATCATAAACAGTGAGTGAAAGCACTGGTCTCTCAGTTGTGACCGACTCTTTGTGACTGTAGCCTACCAGGCTTCTCTGTCCATAGTGTTCTCCAAGAAAGAATACTGGATTGATAGCCATTCCCTTCTCCAAGGGATTTTCTCAACCCAGGGATCAAATGTGGGTGTCTCGCATATATCACATCATCATGTCATGTATTTTGAACATTTTATAACTATTTGTCAATTATATCTCAATAAAGTTGAAAAAATTAAATTACTAACACCTTATTAATCTACAGAAATATAAAAAATTATAAGCTTAACATAATATGGTAAAAATCTAAAACAAGACTATTTTAATCCTTCATGAATCAAATTATAACAGTATTTTATACACTTTAAGTATGTCATCAATGCATTGTATGATAAAGATATATTTGTTTGAAAATAAATTTATTTTCCTTACATGTAACGTATATATTTTTTCAGTTTTGGCTTCCTTTTTCCATTTGATTGCAAAGATTTTATGTTCCTTAAATATGAAACCATTCAACAATATTCATCAGATATTTATTATGTGTCTGTCACCGCACTATGTGTTAGCACCAATTAGATAATTAAGGCATGCTTCAGCATCTGATATTTAGAACTGGGCAGTCTGAGAGTTAAGAATTATAATAACTGGTTTAAAAATTAAATTTTAACTTGAAGCCAAAAGTAATCAAACTCTCAGATTCGATTAAAGGAAAGGCCCATTCTGGTTAATGTGATTTTTATTAATTAAGAACTCATTAAGGAATAACTAGATGAAATCTTACACCATAACTTTCCAAATTAATTTAAATCTCTAATCACATTCTGTTCCTACCACTTGGGGCAAATACCAAGTTCTGATTTGCATCCACCTGTATTTTGACATTTCATGTCCCATTAGTCATTCTGCTCCTGTCTTTCCAAATGTTACTATGCCAAACTAAGACATATTACAATTTTATTTGTATGTATAGGTGTGAGTTTGTATGTGCAATGCAAAATTACTTAAAGCTAACATTTACATAAGACTTATTTTAACTTGCAAAGAAAAAAAAATCATCCATTTGCTTTAATCAATAATGTTGTTTATCTGCAAGGTAAAAGTAATAGGACTCAATAATCTAGAATAAACAATTGCTGAATTATTACAGGAACTTCATTATACACAACATGGGTCCAGGTAAGACGTTGCTTGAAGGTAGTGGTTATTTCTATTACCCATTCCATTGAGAAAGGGTTTAACCTGGGATAGAAAATAAAAACCAGTGAGGTAGATCTTAAACTGGTGCAGATGTGGAAGAGAATCAGGAGTTGAGAGGATGAAGGAGTATTCAATGTTAGCTGCACAATGAACTCACTTGGGAAGCTTTAAAAAAAGTTACTGTTACATGGGCCTCACCCTCTTGATATTATTATTTAATTTGTCTTGAGTGCTGGTTGGCCAAGATTTTTAAAAGCAGTATCAGTGATTCCAATGTGCATCCAGAGTTAAAAACCATTTAATGACTCCAGGAAGTGGCCACAGCTTGGGAAAGACCAAGGATTGAAGGACATGGTCAAACACCTAAAAATATCGCAGCTTGGGTCCAAGGAGATAGGCAGTAGCAATGTGGACAATTCAGGAAGAGGGCCCTTGCAGCAGGAGCAGAAGTGCGGCTGGGCAGGCCGGGGTCCAGAAAGAAGAGGCAGGACCTGCAGGTGAACTGGAAGGGGCATTTCTGTTGAACACAGACATCTCATGATTACCAGGTGCCAGGTTGATCCTGAACCAATTTCAGTCAGTTAGTATTAACTTTCTGTAGGTTATAATATACCACTACCCACAATAAGGACTTCCCTCATAGCTCAGTTGGTAAAGAATCTACCTGCAATGCAGGAGACCCTGGTTTGATCCCTGGATTGGGAAGATGCCCCGGAGAAGGGATAGGCTACCCACTCCAGTATTCTTGGGCTTCTCATGTGGCTCAGCTGGTAAAGAATCCGCCTGTAATGCAGGAGACCTGGGTTCTATGCCTAGGTTGAGAAGATCCCCTGGAGAAGGGAAAGGCTACCCACTCCAGTGTTCTGGCCTGGAGAATGCCATGGACTGTGTAGTCCATGGACTTGCAAAGAGTCAGACACAACTGAGTGACTTTCACTTCCATCCATATTAAATAGTTTGCAACCATTTAAAAGGTAAATTATAACTAATTAGAGATGGTATCTAATAATGAATTGAGATTTATGAAATTTTCATTGAAATGTCTTGCCATTTCAGTATGGTAACAAATACTCCTTGCAAAGATAAAACAATGTAGTTTGGATATGCAATGACACGTCTGAACAGCAGAGAATGCAGTAAATTATACATCTTAACTGAGGAATAATAAAAAATGAGTGGGTAGAATTTTTAATGGGCAATTGTAATGTCAATCGGTTGTTACATTTGCTTTCATGAGGTAAACAAATCTATAATAAAAGTCTAAATTCTTTATCCTGATATTCACAGCTTAGATGAGGGGAGTATATGTGGCCAGAAAGAAGAGACTGGAAAGAACATATGACTAGCTGGACAAAAACTTTACAGCTGATTTCAGTAGCAATAAATGTGAAATGTAAAATAAATAAAAAGTCCCACAGGCATAGAACCAGATATCTGGGAAAAAGACATTAATATAGTGAAATAAATGGCTAAGTCAGGTGAATTGTCATAAATGTTGCTGTTTAAATGGCAATAAGAAGATATTTTATCTTGAGGAGAAAAGGTTTCAAATAGTGAAAATTTCTTGATTGTTTACCCAGCATGTTTCCCAATGTCCAGCTCCTCCTAAGTACTGAGAATTATCTTCTATTGGCTTCCATTACCCCACATTTCTTGAGTGCTTCAGATGAAACTGACATGACCCAAGTATTAGAGGTGGGCCTAGATTTACTGAAGGCCAATAAGGATTATGCTGTCCAGTTCTCCATGGAATTTGTTTTAGAAAAAGTGGTTGGAGTCCATATATATATATATATGGTTATATATATATGGTTATTATTATATATATATAATTGGTTCTTGTCCTCAGTAATTTGTTCAGGGGAAGCCACGTAATCTTTATGTAAGGAAATTGTACTAAAGATTCCATGTTATGAAGTGCCATTAAATTTCTTTAAACAGCTATACCAGAGTTGGTCTTGCTCCCTGTATGGATGTGTAGCTTAGAATTGCTATAGCCATTTTGAAAACCTGCAGAAATTTGTGTGTGGAGGAAGTCTGAAACCCAGTAGAACTTTGTGGGTTCATCCTGGGAACAAACCCCTCCAATTCTCATACTTCCTGTTTGACTTTCCCCAGCTGCAAACAACAGACTAAAATAGTTAATGATTAGAGAAGTGAGGGAAAGACAAAACAAAGGAAAATCATTAGAGTAAGAAAAATGATAAAAGTTTAAACAAAAGTTCCACAATAAAACAGAATCATAGAACTCCTCGCTTTTCCTCAATGGATACACATAATAATCTGACCCAATTTTTGAGTTGTTCTATAGAAGTTAAGACACCTATCCAGTGGAGAATGTTGAGTATATGCTAACCACAAGAACACAGACTGCAGACTGGTTGGAACCAGAAGTTGATGATTAAGATTCCCAAAACATCACCCTGTTACAACACCATCAACCAATCAGAAGAAAGTGTTGGGTTACACTCTGTAATCCTCACCTCAAATGTTGCCTTTAAAAAAATCCTTCCCTGAAAGCCAAGAGGGAGTTTGGGTCTTTTGCACATGAGCTGTCTATTCTCCTTGCTGGTGCCCAGCAAATAAATGCTGTACTTTCCTTCTCTCCTATTCAGTGTCACAGATTGACTTGGCCGCATGTTGGGCAAGCTGATCCATGTTCGATTTGGTAACAACCTGACTTTATAAGAATGTACACCAGAGGTTCCCCTGACATTCCTGTGAAAGTGAAAGTAAAAGCTTCTCAATCTTGTCCAACTCTTCGCAACTCCAAGAACTGAAGTTTGCCAGGCTCCTCTGTCCATGAAATCCTCCAGGCAAGAATAATGGAGTAGGTAGTAGCCATTCCCTTCTCCAGGGGATCTTTCTCAGCCCAGAGATCAAATCCAGGTCTCCTGCATTGCAGGAGGATTCTTTACTGTCTGAGCCACCAGGGAAGCCCAAGAATACTGAAGTGGGTAGCCTTTCCCTTCTCCAGGGGATCTTCTCATCCCAGGAATTGACTTGTCTCCTGCATTGCATGTGGATTCTTTACCAGCTGAGTGACCAGGGAAGCCCCCTAACATTCCTCCTGAGTTAAACTTTTAAAACATGGACCTTCCAGGCATATGCAATGATAGGTCTTCTTTATTGTCTAAGTTATTTTTAATTGGTTTGTCTAACACTTGAAATAACAACCAAACAAAGACTAAAGATTGTTTCAGGGAAAAGCAAATTTTGACTCCCTGTTGGATGTATTTATTTTACTTGTTTTTTGTTGATTTTGTTATTATAATCATACATAATGGCCTGATTCAAAGAATCCTGCCTTTCTGCCTTTTAAACTAAAGTGCCCTTTGTTCAGAATCCTGTCCACTTGTTGTTGTCAGGAGAAGGAAGAAATTAACACATTCTATGTTTGAGGCTTACCAATCTAGGAAATAGTTGCAAGATTAATGACCTTTTTTACTTTGTTTCCTTACCTCCCCCATCTTTAATCTATAAAAGAACCTGGCATCCAGACCCTGATAGGATGGTTATTTTGAGACATGAGTCTGCCATCTTCTTGGTCAGCCAGCTTTCTGAATAAAGTCTTATCCCTTGCCTCAACTCCTCAACTCCAAATCACTGGCCTGTCACAAAGCAAGGAGAGTGAGCTTGGACTTGGTAACAAAGTGACACCTAAGCAATCTAAGGAAAAGCAATAGAGTTCATGGTTATGACTTCCTACTTCCAAATTCTCTCACTCTACTATGTCTGCCTTACAGATTTCTTTTCTAAACAATCCTAGCGTAACTCAATTTCTCAACAAATTGAGTATTTGATGTATTTTCCTCTTTTGCTAACACACTATCATAGAATTATTGTTTCTTCTCAGTTCAAGTCCTAGTCCACAGTTATAGGCATATCCTGATCCAAGCCAGTCAATGCTACTTTTGGAGAGACTTTCATTTTTTCAAAATTTGTTATTCTTCTTTTCATGAAGTTTAATTTGAAAATAATCCTTAGGTCCTCAACAAGAATAATTTTCTTATTTGCAAAGTAATAAACATTTTGAGCATTGTAATAGTTTACTCTTTCAACCAATACACTGAGTTTTGATATTATTTAAAGCAAATATGAAGAGTAAATCAAGATTATAATAAGGCTGAATTAGGTTTCTTTGGCTTCCCTGGTAGCTCAGCTGGTAAAGAATCTGCCTGTAATGCAAGAGACCCCGGCTCAAATTCTGGGATGGAAAGATACCCTGCAGAAGGAACAGGCTACCCACTTCTGTTTACCAGGGCTTCCATAGTGGCTCAGTTGGTAAAGAATCGACCCTGCAGTGCAGGAAACCTGGATTCTTTCCTTAAGATACTGTAATAGTTCAATGAGTACCTGTTGGATTCAGAGATCTATCATGGGGTACGGAAATAAAGAAGTTTCTCATACTACTTTCAAAACTTGGATACAGTTCTTGTGAACTTCATGAAACAGTTTTATCAGTTTAAATTTCATTGCAATATATCCACATTTTTCTGTTGTCCTGACCTTCTTGGTTGGGGGTGAAACTCATTGAAGTGTATTCTCAGTTTGCTATCAAATAGCAATCAGATTTAGAAAAGCATATTGGCAAATTCTCGAGTGTTTGCAAAACTATCCTTATGTTAAAGGAGGTACATTTGCAGTTTTACAACTTGAGCCAGGTTGCCAAAACTGTTTAAAAGTGAAGGATGCCATCCAGGGATGCATTATTTACAGGAGTTGTGAAGGCATTAGAAAAACAGGCTTGAAGTGCTGCATTTGCATTAAAGCACAGTTTTACTGCCACACAAATAGTGCCTCTCTTGAAATGGAAACTGTTAATAAATCTAGCACTTTATAGCTTTCATTGTAAAAAGCTTTTTGAGGGGGAGAGGGATCATTCTGCCTTGATGGAACAGCACTATCATTGTTCAGCTACAGCAAATGGAAGAATGACTAGGGAATCATCAATGTACTAGTAATGTATCAGATTGATGTGTTTTATCACCCCTGGAACTTGGATGAAACCATCCTAGTCTTTTTTAATACTCTTTCTTGGAAGCTGAACTTCAAAATGTCCCTTTCATGTGAAAAGAATTGAAAGCGACTTTAGACTCTGGGTACATCAGCCATGGCAGTGTGGTACCCAGCAGTCTTGACATTTTGCACAGGCCTTCTGTGTCCCTGGTAGCTTCCCTGCCACTGTTGGAAACATGTCATTATCGTCAGATGATCCTCCATGTGGAAAAGCCTAGAGTAAAGCAGCTTCTGCCTTGTTAAGACAAGTGTTTCCAACTACTGTACAGTAAAAATTACAGTGGCCATGGAAATTTACAAGACTATTTGAAGCAAATCATACACTCTCCTGCCCAGTATAATAGAAACATAATTTCTAGAAATATTTAGTTTTAATTTAAAAAATCTTTTCAGACTAAACATATGAGAATTCAATAAGTACCAACTGTGGGAAAGTAATAATTCCCCTGAATAACTTGTTTGCTTCCTAAGGTATAATTGATCTTATACAAAATCACTCAGAAGCTAAAGCTGGCAAAAACCAACAACTTAACCTGAGATAAATGAGTCTGCATTATAATATTCCCTTTACAGTACATAGAACACAATTTCTGAAATATTTTGTATTTTTCTTTTTTTCCTGTTCAGCAATAACCACAGACATATGGTAACAGACTGTCAGAAAAACAATAAAGCTAGTTAGTCATCATTTCTTCAGGTCTTTTGGTTCCTGTTGCTCTGAGAGTTTTAAATATTCATATATAAAAGAGATTAATGATAAAAGCGATGACTTCATTTTCATGAATACAGTTTTAATAAAATAAAAATAACTTACAGGTACTAGTTAAATATATTTTGCTGAGTTCTTCTGGTTTGTGTAAGAATGAACTTTGTGTTACTGAATCCTGTCAGAAGCTAAGATCCTACCCAAAAAAGAAAACATTAAAAAACAGTGAGAGACCAGGACAGTGGAGGAGTAGGTGGACATGGAGTACATCTCCCTCCACGGATACATCAGGAATACACCTTCAGACACAGAAGTGCAGGGAGAACACCAGCTGAGAGCTGACAGGAGTACCTGACCAGTGGAAAAAGAATATATAGAACCACAAAAAACTTGGTAGGATGAAGGAACTAGGGGGAAAAACGGGACTGTTACTAGAACTAGACCTGCCCTTGGTGGGTGGGGGATCTGAAGCAGGGGTCCAATCTCCACATCAGGACAATTGTGTGGGTCAGAGGAGAAACATTTAAAGCTGAGAGTGAAACAGCTGATCTGTGGCAGCCTAAATGGAATGAGAATCAGACAGTCCTTGCTGCAGCCATATATGCCCTGGACACGGACACAATCCCCTATAAGGGACAGCAGCTGGGAGCTGGAGTTTAGGGATTGTGGAGCAGTCCCTGGGCGAGGGCTGCTGTTGACTGTGGAGAGATGGACTGAGCAGATGTGAGGGAGGAGACTGTAGTGGGAAATGCTGGTGGAGGAAAACCAGGCAGCCAAGGAGGCAAGGAGATACTGCTGAGTCACACATAGCGGGTGAAGCCATCACCATAGACTCTCTCCCCTCTCAGGCCAGTGTTGGCAGCTGAACAATAGACAAGCTGGCCTATCAAACACCTGATGCCCTGAACCACAGGAGGATCCCACCCAGGATACTCCTTTAAGTACCTGATGTGCCAAACAACAGAGAAGGATCCCAGGCAAGGGAGCCCTCTAAGTGTCTGAACAGGAGGAGGTACAAAAAAAAAAAAACTGGCCAAAGACGCTTTCTGATCTCCAGCTACAAGAGGCTTGGAAAAAAGACTCTGATAGGGCTGTAACTCGTGCAGTGGAGGCAGTCCATGTCCCTGCACACTTGGTGCTGCTAGGGGTCCCCTCAAGCCAAGCAGCTGCACCACCTTCACGCTCAACCTTTACTGGGACAGAGCTGTCCCAGGCAAAAAAAAAAAAAAAGGCTTGCATCTATGCAAGCAGTGTTGCTTCGGTCATTTCCAACTCTGTGACCCTGTGGACAGTGGCCTACTAGGCTTCTCTGTCAGGGAGGGGGTTTCTCCAGGCAAGAATACTACACCATACTGGCCAATACTGGTCGCCACACCCTTCTAAGAGAGCACTTATTTCCTGCTGCCCTAGCCGCCAACTCCCCTGAGTACCTGGTGCTTTCAGAACCCCTACAACACGAGCAGCTATACCACCTTCACACCTGGCCCTCACAGGAGCAAACTCAAGTCCTCCAGGGCAGCCTCAGGAGCAAACTCCAGTGGACCACCCACATTAAGAAGTGGAAATAAAACCACCACTGAAACTCAGGGGCAATGTGGCTATGGAAGAAGACCCAAAAACTTCCCACCAGCTGTACAAAATGCAGATTAAATCCACACAATCAACTAAGCAGAGTTTCTATCTATGGAATGTATGTAAGGACCCTGAAAGCTCTCACAAAACATACTAGTGCTATTAGCCGTGGGCATTGGAGGCAAGAACACACAGGAGTAGGACCAGATTAGAACCTCAGCTGCCCCCACAGCAGGTCCAGAGATCAGCAGTGTTGGAGGGCATCCCAGGGAGGTCAGGCAGACTGTGGCTTCTAGCAAGGTAAAGGACTCTGACAGCAGTAAGAAAAAACATTTATTATTCTTATGCTTTCACATGTTCTATAGATGCTTTCGGATTTGGATTTTTTTTTTTTTAACTGTTTTCTTTTCTTTTTTTTCCCCTTTGCCCCCCTCTGCTGTAGTTGTAGATTTTATTGGCATTATGAAATCTAATTAAGCTTCTGATCTTTTTTTTTTCCTTTTCTTTTCTCAGTCACATTTTTTATTGCTGTTATAAACCCCTGCCTCTACGTTGGGCTTTTGCAGTTCTGTAGAGTTTTCCTTTATTTTTTTCTTATTTTATTTATCTCTTTTTGAATTTCAATTATAAATAATCTTTAATGTATATAAATCTCTTTATCTACTTCTATTAAACTTTGCACAACTATTTTCTTTCCTTTCCTCTCAACATATGTGTTAGTTTTATTTTCACTGATTTATTCTCCACTTGGCACCTTGCTTTAGTTTTGTTTTCCAGTCTGTGCTTTAGTTTTGTTCTTAATTTGTAGATATAATTTTTGGTTTCCTTTGTTCACTGGTTCAATGTATTGTACTTTATTATTGTTGGACTGTTTAGATTTTGCTTATGGGTTATATGTATATATTTATATTCAGTCACACATTTTATTGTTGTTATAAACTTCAGCTGCTACATTGGGTTTCTGCAGTTCTGTTGAGTTTTCCTGTATTTTTACTTTTTTAATCTTTCATTTTCATTTTTTTTTAATTTTAATTTTGAATTTTTAAAAATCAATTCCTTTTTTTTTTACATTTATTCCTTTCTTTGCTTTTCCTATTGTACTCTTTCCCTTGCAGTTAATCTTTAATGAATATAAATGTTTCTCTAACACTATTTAACCTTGCATATCTATTATTTCTTTCTTTCCTTTCCTCTCAACATATTTATTGGTTCTGTTTTCATTGTTTTATCCCCCACTTGGAACTTGACTTTAGTTTTGTTTTCCAGTTGGTGATTTCATTTTTGTAGACATAATTGGTAGATATAATTTTTTATTTTCTTTGTTCACCAGATAAATCTACTCTATTGTATTTTTGAAAAACTTTTGACTTTGCTTATGGGTATATATGTATAAGTCTTTATTCCATTATTTTAGTTATTATTTGCCTGATTTTACAACTGCCATTTGCCTGGGATTCATCTTTGGTTTCTTGTTTTTGCGTATTTGTTTGAATTTCAGTTAATGCCATAACAAGCCACTTGGAGGATCTCCGTTTCTGACCAGAAATCAGACCCTGAGACTTTGGAGTGGGAGCACTGACTCCAAGACACTAGATTACCAGAGAACTAACCATCAGTTCAGTTCAGTCAATCAGTCATGACTATTTGTGAACCCATGGACTGCAGCACACCAGGCCTCCCTGTCCATCACCAACTCCTGGATTTTATGCAAATTCATGTCCATTGAGTCGGTGATGACATCCAACCATCTCATCCTCTGTCATCCCCTTCTCCTACTGTTTTCAATCTTTCCCAGCATCAGGGTCTTATCAAATGATTCAGCTCTTTGCATCAAGTGGCCAAAGTACTGGAGATTCAGCATCAGTCCTTCCAAAGAATATTCAGGATTGATTTCCTTTAGGACTGACTGGTTGGCTCTCCTTTCAGTCCAAGGGATTCTCAAGAGTCTTATCCAACGCCACAGTTCAAAAGTATCAATTCTTTGGCACTCAGCTTTTTTTATATTCCAATGCAAATATGCATACATGACTACTGGAAAAACCATAGCTTTGACTAGAAGGACTTGTGTTGGCAAAGTAATGTCTCTGCTTTTTAATATGCTGTCTAGGTTGGTCATAATTTTTATTCCAAGGAGCAAGCATCTTTTAATTTCATAGCTGCAATCACCATCTGCAGTGATTTTGGAGGTCCTTCCCCCCCCCCAAAGAAAAATAAAGACTGTCACTGTTTCCACTGTTTTCCCATCTATTTGCCATGAAGAGATGGGGACAGATACCATGATCTTAGTTTTCTGAATGTCGAGTTTTAAGCCAACTTTTTCAGGCTCCTCTTTCATTTTCATCAAGAGGCTCTTTAGTTCTTCTTTGCTCTTTGCCATAAGGGTGGTGTCATCTGAGTATCTGAAGTTAATGATATTTCTCCCAGCAATCTTTATTCCAGCTTGTGCTTTATCTAGTCCAGAATTTCTCACGATGTACTCTACATATAAGTTAAATAAGCATGGTGACAATATACAGCTTTGACATACTCCTTTCCCAGTTTGGAACCAGTCTGTTTTTCCATGTCCAGTTCTATCTGTTGCTTCTTTACCTGCATATAGACTTCTCAGGAAGCAGGTCAGGTGGTCTAGTATTCCCATCTCATGAAGAATTTTTCATAGTTTGTTGTGATCCACACAGTCATAGGCTTTGGCAAAGTCAATAAAGCAGAACTAGATGTTTTTCTGGAATTCTCTTGATTTTTCAATGATCCAACAGATGGTAATTTGATCTCTGATTCCTCTGCATTTTCTAAGTCCAGCCTGAACACCTGGAACTTCATGGTTTAGATACTTTTGAAGCTTGGCTTGGAGAATTTTGAGCAATACTTTGGTAGCATATGAGATGTGTGCAATAGTGTAGTAGTTTGAGCATTCATTGGCGTTGCCTTCCTTTGGGATTGGAATGGAAACTGACCTTTTCCAGTCCTGTGGCCACTGCTGAGTTTTCCAAATTGGCTAGCATATTGAGTGCAGCATTTTCACAGCATCATCTTTTAGGATTTGAAATAGCAAAACTGAAAGTCTATCACTTCCACTAGCCTTGTTCATAGTGGTACTTCTTAAGGCCTATTTGACTTTGCATCCCAGGATGTCTGGCTCCAGGTGAGTGATCACACAATCATGATTATCTGGATCATGAAGATCTTTTTTTTGTATAGTTCTTCTGTGTATTGTCGCCACCTCTTCTCAATATCTTCTGCTTCTGTTAGGTCCATACAGTTTCTGTCCTTTATTGTGCCCATCCCATGAACTAACCATAGGGAGTATCAAATAGCGAGAACTCCCACAAAGGAAAACACTTGAATTCAAGACCATCATCACCCAACCACCAGAAAGATCCTGCTCAGCACACCTTATCTAAACAACAAACAAAACAAAAATGCAAAGCCAATCATCAGCAGACAAGATTACCACCCCATTCAGCCTGGCCTATAAGAGGAAAAAAAAAAAAAAAAAAAAAAAAAAAAAAC
>SJYA01002150.1:0-22156 GCA_006410615.1 Neotragus moschatus | reverse complement strand
AAAAAAAAACAACAGAAAAACTCAGCAGAAATCGCAGTTTTCATCTTAGAAATCACAGAAATCCAACCTTAGAAGGGCAGAGATCAAAAGGAAGAATTCAACCTTGAAGCCTGGGGAAAGGAGACCTCAAACAAGTTAAGTTAAAGATAATAATAATGAAAAGGCAGAAAAATACTATACAAATGAAGGAACAAACTAGAAACACAGAGGTCCAAATAAATGAAGAGGAAATAGGCAAACTGCCTGAAAAGAATTCAGAAAAATGATGATCAAAAACCATGAGAACAGAAATGGACAAAATACAAGAATCAACTAAGAAAGCCCTAGAAGAATTGAATAATAAACATACAGAGACAACACAATTACTGAAATTAAAAATACTTTAGAAGGTATCAATAGAAGAATATCTGAAGCAGAAAAATGAATCAGTGAGCTAGAAGATAAAACGGTAGACATAACTTCTGAAGAGCAGAATAACGTAAAAATAATTGAAATAACTGAGAATAGTTTCATAGACCTCTGGGCCAATATCAAGCACAGCAATATTTGAATTATAGCAGATCCAGAAGAAGAAGAAGAGAAAAAGAACAGGTATGAGAAAATTTTTGAAATGGTTATAGTTGAAAATGTCTCCAGCATTGAAAAGGAAATAGTCAATGAACTCAAAGAGGTGCAAAGAGTCCCATACATGGTAAACTCAAGGAGAAAAACACCAAGACACATACTAATTAAACTAATAGAGACTAAATAGAAAGAAAGAATATTAAAAGAAGACATATGGACTGAAAGTGGGAGGATGAAAAAATATATTCCATGCAAATGGGAAGCAAAAGAAACCTGGAGTAGCAACACTAATATCAGACAAAATAGAGAAGATTAAAAATAAAGAAGATTACAAGAGAACAGGAAGGACACTACATAATGATCAAGGGATCAATCTAAGAGGAAGACACAACAATTATAAATATCTATGCAACCAATATAAGAGCACTTCAACACATAAGACAAACACTAACAGACATCAAAGGAGATATGGACAGTAACACAATAATAGTAGGAGACTTTAATACCACACTCACACCAATGGATAGATTATCAAAACAGAGAATTAATCAGGAAACACATATATTCAGGACATTCCATTCAAATGTAGAATACACCTTCTTCTCAAGTGTACATGGAGCTTTATCCAGGATAGACGACATATTGGGTTACAAATCAAACCTCAGTAAATTTAAGAAAATTGAAATAACATCAAGTATCTTCTCTGAGCACAACACTATAAGACTAGATATCAATTATAAGAAAAAAAAAACCCTAATAAATACAAACACATGGAGATTAAACAATACATTTCTAAATAACCAAAATGTTACTTAAAAAATCAAAACGAAAATCAGAAAATTTCTAGAAACAAATGACAATGAAAACATGACAAGTCAAAAACCTACAAAAGTGAAAGTGAAGTCACTCATTCGTGTCCAACTCTTTGTGACCACACAGACTCTGTCCTTGGGATTTTCCAGGCAAGGGTATTGGAGTGGGTTGCCATTTCCTTCTTCAGGGGATCTTCCCAACCCAGGGATTGAACCCAGGCCTCCCACATTGTAGGCAGACACTTTACCATCTGAGCCAGGGAAGTGGGATGCGGCAAAAACAGTCCTAAGAGGAAAGTTGATAGTAATAAATTCTACCTCAAGAAACAAGAAAAACACTGAATAGACAACCTAACTTTACACCTAAAACAACTGGAAAAAGAAGAAGAAAAAAAAATAATTAGTAGAAGAAAAGAAATCATAAAGATTCAAGCAGAAATAAATGAAAAAGAAATGAAGGAAAGAATAATAAAGATTAATAATACTGAATTCTGGTTATTTGAGAAGATAAACAAAATTGACACACCTATAGCCAGACTTATCAAGAAAAATAGAGAGAAGAATCAAATCAACAAAATTAGAAATAAAAAAGGATAGGTTACAACAGACAATGCAGAAATACATAAGGATTATAAGACACTATTATGAGCAACTATATGGCAATAAAATGGATAGCCTGGAAGAAATGGACAGCACTTACAAAAGTTCGATCTTCCAAGACTGAACTAGGAAGAAATAGAAATTATGAACAACCCAATTACAAGAACTGAAAATGAAGCTGTGATCAAAAATCTCCCAAAAAGCAAAAGCCCAAGATCAGATGGCTTCACAGGATAATTCTATCAAACATTTAGAGAAGAGATCATGCCTATCCTTCTAAAACTCTTTCAAAAAGTTGTAGAGGAAGGAACACTTCCAAACTCATTCCACGAGGCCACCATCACCTTGATACCAAAACCAGACAAAGACAACACACACACACACACACACACACACGCACACACAAAGAAAACTACAGGCCAATATCACTGATGAACATAGATGCAAAAACCCTCAACAAAATTTTAGCAAACAGAATTCAGCTACATATCAAAAAGTTCACACACCATGATCAAGTTGGGTTTATTCCAGTGATGCAAGGATTCTTTAATATAGGCAAATCAATCAATGTGATACACCATATTAACAAATTGATAGATAAAAACTATATGATAATCTCAATAGATGCAGAAAAAGCCTTTGACAAAATTCAGCACCCATTTATTATTACNCTACATATCAAAAAGTTCACACACCATGATCAAGTTGGGTTTATTCCAGTGATGCAAGGATTCTTTAATATAGGCAAATCAATCAATGTGATACACCATATTAACAAATTGATAGATAAAAACTATATGATAATCTCAATAGATGCAGAAAAAGCCTTTGACAAAATTCAGCACCCATTTATTATTACAACTCTTTAAAAAACAGGCATAGAAGGAACCTTCCTCAACATAATAAAGGCCATATATGATAAGCCTACAGCAAACATTATTCTCAATGGTGAAAATCTGAAAACATTCCCTCTAAGATCAAAAACAAGACAAGAGTGCCCAGTTTCATCACTCTCAACATGGTTTTATAAGTCCTACTTACAGCAATCAGAGAAGAAAACAAAATAAAAGGAGTCCAGATGGGGAAAGAAGAAGTAAAAGTCTCACTGTTTGCAGATGACATGAAACTATATATAGAAAATCCTAAATATAGTATCAGAAAAGTATTAGAGCTAAGCAGTGAATTTAGCAAAGTTTCAGGATACAAAATCAATATGCAGAAATCATGTGCATTTCTATATACTAACAATGAAAAATCAGAAAGAGAAATTAGGAATCGATTCCATTCACCATTGCAATAAAAACTAAAATATTTAGAAATAAACTTACCTAAGTATACAAAAAACTGTACACAGAAAATTATAAGACACTAATGAAAGAAGTCAAAGACAACAGAAACAGATGAAGAGTATTCCATGTTCCTGGGTAGGAATAATCAATATTGTGAAAATGACTATCCTATCAAATACAAACTACAGATTCAATGTGATTCCTATCAAATTGCCAATGACATTCTTCACAGAACTAGAATAAAAATTTCACAATTCATATGGAAACACAAAAGTCTCCAAATAGTCAAAACAGTCTTCAGAAAGAAGAGTGGAGCTGGAGGAATCAAAATTCCTGACTTCAGATTATACTACAAAACCAGTCATCCAGACAGTATGGTATGGCACAAAAACATAAACAAGACCAATGTAAGAAAACAGAAACCTCAGAAATAAACCCATGAACCTATGGGTAACTTATTTTTCACAAAGGAGTCAAGAGTATACAATGAGGAAAAGACAGCCTCTTCAATAAATGGTGTTGGGAAAACTGGCTAGCTACATGTAAAAGAATAAAATTAGAACACTTCCTAACACCATACACAAAGATAAATGCAAAATGTATTAAAGACCTATATGTAAGATCAGAAACTATAAAACTACTACAGGAAAACATAGGCAGAACACTTGATGACATAAATCAAAGCAAGATCCTCCAGGACCCAGCTCCTAGAGTAATGGAAATAAAAACAGAAGTAAACTAGTGGGACCTGATTAAACATAAAAGCTTTTGCACAGCAAAGAAAAGTATAACTAAGGTGAAAAGATAACCTTCAGAATGGGAGAAAATAATAGCAAATGAAACAGCTGACAAAGTATTAATTTCCAAAATATACAAGCAGGTCATACAACTCAATACAAGAAAAAGAAACAACCCAATCAAAAAGTGAGAAAAGATATAAACAGACATTTCTCCAAAGAAGATATACAGGTGGCTAACAAACACATGAAAAGGTGCTCAACATTGCTCATTATTAGAGAAATGCAAATTAAAACTGCAATGAGATATCATTTCATACCAGTCAGAATGGCCATCATCAAAAAGTCTACAAACAATAAATGCTGGAGAGGGTATGGAGAAGAGGGAACACTCTTGTACTGTTCGTGAGAATGTAAATTGCTACAGCCAATATGGAAGATGATATGGAGATTCCTTATAAATCAAGGAATAAAAATTGCCATATGACCCAGCAATCCCACATCTAGGCATATACCCTGAGGAAACCAAAATTGAATAACACACATGTATCCCATTCTTCACTGAAGCACAATTTACAATAGCAACCTAGATGTCCATCAACAGATGAATGGATAAAAAAGCTGTGATACATATACACAAGGGAATACTGCTGCTGCTGCTGCTAAGTCGCTTCAGTCGTGTCTGACTGTGCGACCCCATAGACGGCAGCCCTCCAAGCTCTGCCGTCCCTGGGATTCTCTAGGCAAGAACATTGGAGTGGGTTGCCATTTCCTCCTCCAATGGAATACTACTCAGCCAAAAAAAGAATGCATTTGTGTCAGTTCTAATGAGGTGGATGAACCTAGAGTCTATTATACAGAGCGAAGTAAGTCAGAAAGGGAAAGATGACTATCGTATTCTAAAACATAGAAAGGCAAGGCCAAAGAATGCTCAAACTACCGCACAATTGCACTCATCTCACACACTAGTAAAGTAANGCTTTTTGTGGATTGAGAGGGATGGTCAAACCGTGTTTACTGAATATAAAATAACCCTAGCCTGTGGGGAAGAAAATTCCAAGAAGAGAGAGCAATACAAATTAAATATCCACGTGTGAACTCACACTTTCACACTTCCACACACACACTAAAAGAGGAGGAGGTGTGGCTGGCTGTTGCAGTGTTTTAATTAATTAACATCAGTGCTGGGTCTCTGTCACTGTGCCCAGGCTTTCTCTAGGTGTGGGAAGGGGGCTGCTCTTTGCTGTGTTGTAGGGTCTCTCATCACCGTGGCTTCTCTTGTTATGGAGCACTCGCTCTAGGCTCATGGGCTTGTGGCCCACCGGCTTAACTGCCCCGAGGCATGTGGAATCTTCCCATTCCTGGGATTGGGCCGGTGTCCCCCATATAGGCGGGCAGATTCCCAACCAGTGGACCAGTAGGGAAGTCCTTGTGCAAGCTTTTTTTCCCCTTAATTTATTTATTTTTAATTTTAGGACAATTACAATACTCTGATGGCTTCTGCCATATATCAACATGGATCAGCCAGAGCTATACTTATGTCCCTTCCACCGTGGAAATCTTTTAATCCTGGAATCCTTTGTTTTTGAAGCTGTCCATGCAGGTCTGGTCGTAATGTCTCTTTAAGCCCCTGACAAGACAAAAGTTTCTGTCTGTTCTGCCACTTTTTATCTCTATACAAATGGGAAAGTACTATACCTTTTGATTTCAGAGCCTTGAGTATAGGTTAGTCCCTCAGTTGTGTCTGACTCTTTGTGATCCCATGGGCTGTGACCCACCAGACTCCTCTGTCCATGGGGGTTCTCCATGCAAGCATGCCAGGATGGGTTGCCATTTCCATCTCCAGGAGATCTTCCCAACCGAGGGATCAACTCAGGTCTCCTGCGTTGCAGACAGATTCTTTATCCTCTGAGTCACCAGGAATGCCCACAAGTAACATAATGTGATTCAATATTTCCTCCTTCAATTAACATTGCCATTGTTTTCCATTTCCTTTACATGGACATGGTGGGATTTTGGTGTCCTGATTTCACTATAAGTGTACCATAACACTGAAGTGGAATATACCATAAATTTAAAATAGAAGTATGAATACAATGCTAGCTTTCTAATTTTTTTAAAAAAGATATGCAACAAGCAGCAAAGATTTACTGTATAGCATGGGGAACTATAGTCAATATCTTGTAATAACCTAAAATGGAAAATAATCTGGAAAATAATGTATGTGTATTTGTATAACTGAAAATCACCTTGCTGTGCACCTGAAACATTGTAAGTCAACTACATTCAATAATATGTGTATATGATGAGATTGAAAATGGAACCAGTGAAATAAATAAATTTTAAAATGAAATGAAAGAAAATGAAGTCACTCAGTCATGTCTGACTCTTGGCAACCCTATGGACTGTAGGGTGGCCGGCTCCAATGTTCATCGGATTTTCCAGGCAAGAATACTGAATTACCTTCTCCAAATAGTGCAGGCCAACTGCAGCATACTCCCTGATGATCTGTGTGCTCACTCTCACATTCCAACTCTGCATACAGTGTATTCACATGGGCACCCTGAGCTGCCCAAAGGAGTCTTAGCCCAGATGGTGAGTTTGTGGAAGGTCCCTGGAAGGAAGTCAGATGCTGAGTCCTNATTACCTTCTCCAAATAGTGCAGGCCAACTGCAGCATACTCCCTGATGATCTGTGTGCTCACTCTCACATTCCAACTCTGCATACAGTGTATTCACATGGGCACCCTGAGCTGCCCAAAGGAGTCTTAGCCCAGATGGTGAGTTTGTGGAAGGTCCCTGGAAGGAAGTCAGATGCTGAGTCCTAGGACTTCCCCACCCCTCACTCCCCAGCTCAGCTCAGGAGCCCTTCCAGGTTTCACCAGCATCACTCTAGAATCCCAGTGTCCCAACCTTGTCCCCCACCAAGTTCTTGGGACTCAAATGAGATATGGGTCCCAGGAGACCTGGGAGAACACACCTGCATGGTTCAGGGTCCCTTGGCCCAGACTCAGCCCTGGAAGTAAGAGATTTGCCACCAAAAGCTTGGGCTGTTTGTCTCCCCGTCAGGATCCCTGGCCCCTCCAGCTGCCCGAGCCCTGTGGTTCCCGTGACCTGGAGCAGGGTGGACGTCCCTTGCCCTCCTGCAGTCCTCTCCCTGCCCTGCTCATCTGGACGAGGAGAAGAAGCTCAGAGAGGATGGAGCTCAGAGCGCAGTCACCCTCGCCCCTTCCCTGTACAGATGAGGAGCCCATGGGGCCGTAAAGGACAAACAGGATGTGGTCCCTAGGGGCTGCCACCGCCTCTTGGGGTTCCCATGGCCGTGGACTTGCNTTTTATTTACTTAATATCATGTTTCAGAATTGATCTGTCTTCTTTGTCATTTCAGTTTGTGCATTTTCACTGCCATGTAATGGTTTGTTGCAGATATTTAAACCAGAAATTTAAAATTTTTTTTAAAAATTATTGAAGTATAGTTCATTTCTTCCATACAGCAAATTGATTCAGCTCGACATATATTTTCTTTTCCATTATGATTTATGGCAAGATACTGAATAGAATTCCCTGTGCCATACTGTAGGACCTCATTCTTTATCCATTCTATGTATTAATGGATTTCATCTGCTCATCGCAAGCCTCCAGTCCTTCCCTCCTTGGCAACCACAGGCCTGTTCTCTACGTCTGTGTGTCTGTTCCTGTTTCATTGATATGCTCCTTTTAGATTCCACATACGGGTGATATCACATGAAAATTGTCTTTCTCTTTCTGTCTACTTCCATTAATATGTTAACCTCCAGGTCCATCCATGCTGCTGCAAATGGCATGATTTCATCTTTAAATGTCTGCGTGGTATCCATTCTCTGTGTGTATAAGCATATACATCTCCTTTATCCATTCATCTCTCGATGGACTATTAGGCTGCTCCCATGTCTTGGCTATTGTAGGTTTCGCTGCTATGAACATAGGGGTGCGTGAATCTTCTCAAGGTATAGTTTTTTTTTTTTTGTTTGTTTTTTTTACCAGATATGTGCTCAGGACTGGAATTGTTGGATCATATGGAAACTCTGTCTTTGATTTTTTGAGAAACTGCCATACTGTTTTTCACAGTGGCTGCACCAGTTTACACTCCACCAACAGTGTAAGAGGGATTCCCTCTTCTCCACACCCTTTCTAGCAGCTACTATTCATCAACTGTCTAATGATGGCCATTCTGATCGGTATGAGGTGGTACCTCCTTGCAGTGTTGATTTGCCTTTCTCTACTAATTAGCAATGCTGAGCATCTTTTCATATGCCTGTTGGCCATCTGCGTATCTTCTTTTAAACCACAGATACCAACAGAGAGTGACGTCTGTCGATTTTGTCTACAATGAATGACACCTCTGCTAACATCTCATGAATGTGCTCTGAGTCCAACCTCATGTTGCTTGTCAAGGGACAGAGTGATGAGGTCTTCAGGAAAANCTGTTGGCCATCTGCGTATCTTCTTTTAAACCACAGATACCAACAGAGAGTGACGTCTGTCGATTTTGTCTACAATGAATGACACCTCTGCTAACATCTCATGAATGTGCTCTGAGTCCAACCTCATGTTGCTTGTCAAGGGACAGAGTGATGAGGTCTTCAGGAAAAGAATAGTGACTTTATCTGGAAAGCCAGCAGACCAAGGAGATGGTGAACTTGTGCCCCAAAGAATCATCTTACTTGAGTTAGATGGGCTTTTTGGGGAGTGAGAGGGATGGTGAAACAGTGTTTACTGAACGTAAAATAACCCTAGCCCATGGACAAGAAAATTCCAAGGGGAAGAGAGTACAATACAGATTAACTTTCACACTTTCACACTTACACACTCACACACACACACTATAAGACGAGAAGGTGGGGCTGGTTGCTGCAGTGTTTTAATCAACTATTAATGTTTGTGCTGGCTCTTCCTCGCTGTGCACAGCCTTTCTCAGGTTGTGGAAAGAGGGCAGCTCTTTGCTGTGGTGCAGGGTCTCTCATCGCTGTGGCTTCTCCTGTTGTGGAGCACCTGCTCTAGGCACATGGGCTTGTGGCCCATGGGCTTAACTGCCCCAAGGAATGTGGACTCTTCCCATTCCTGGGATCGGGCCCGTGTCCCCCAAAAAGGCAGGCAGTTTCCCAACCAGTGGACCACTAGAGAAGTTCCCTTGCAAGCTTTTTTTCCCCTTAGTTTATTTATTTTTAATTTTTGGACAATTACAATACTGTGATGGCTTCTGCCATACATCAGCATGGATCAGCCATAGCTATACTTATGTCCCCTCCACCGTGGAAATCTTTTAATCCTGGAATCCTTTGTTCTTGAAGCTGTCCATGCAGGTCTGGTCATAATGCCCCTTTAAGCCCCTGACAAGACAAAAGGTTCTGTCTGTTCTGCCACTTCTTATCTCTGTACCAATAGAAAAGTGTTATACCTTTCAAGTTCAGAGTCTTGAGTATAGTTTAGGCCGTCAGTCGTTCTGACTCTTTGTGATCCCATGGGCTGTGACCTGCCAGGCTCCTCTGTCCTTGGGGGTTCTCCAGGCAAGCATGCTGGGGTGGGTTGCCATTTCCTTCTCCAGGAGATCTTCCCAACTGAGGGATTGACTCAGGCCTCCTGTGTTGCAGGCAGATTCTTAATCCTCTGAGTCACCAGGAATGCCCACCAGTAACATAATGTGATTCAATATTTCCTCCCTCAATTAACATTGCCATTGTTTTCAGTTTCCTTTAACATGGACATGGTGGGATTTTGGTATCATGCTTTCACTATAAATGTACCATAACACTGAGGTGGAATTTACCATAAATTTAAAAATAGAAGTATGAATACAATGCTAGATTTCTAATAAAATAATTAAGATATGCAACAAGCAGCAAAGATTTACTGTATAGCATGGGAACTATAGTCAATATCTTGTAATAACCTAAAATGGAAAATAATCTGAAAAATAATGTATGCATGTTTGTATAACTGAAAATCACCTTGCAGTGCACCTGAAACATTGTAAGTCAACTACATTTCAATAAAATATTTATATGATAAGATTAAAAATAGAACCAGTAAAATAAATAAATTTTAAAATGAAATGAAAGAAAATGAAGTTACTCAGTCGTGCCTGACTCTTTGTAACCCTATGGACTGTGACCTGGCAGGCTCCAATGTTGATGGGATATTGCAGGCAAGAATACTGGAATACATTGCCATTTCCTTCTCCAAATAGTGCAGGCCAACTGCAGCATACTCCCTAATGGTCTGCATACTCACTCTCACATTCCAGCTCTGCATACGGTGTATTCACATGGATACCCTGAGCTGCCCAAAAGAGTCTTAGCCCAGATGGTGAGTTTGTGGAAGGTCCCTGGAAGGAAGTCAGAGGCTGAGTTCTAGGACTTTCCCACCCCTCACTCCCCAGCTCAGCTCAGGAGCCCTTCCATGTTTCACCAGCATCACTCTAGAATCCCAGTGTCCCGACCTTGCCCCACACCAAGTTCCTGGGACTTACATGAGATATGGGTCTCAGGAGACCTGGGAGAACACACCTGCATGGTTCAGGGTCCCTTGGCACAGATTCAGCCCTGGAAGTGAGAGATTTGCCACCAAAAGCTTGGGCTGATTCTCTCCTTATCAGGATCCCTGGCCCCTCCAGCTGCCTGAGCCCTGTGATTCCTGTGAACAGGGGGCAGGGTAGGTGTCCAGTGCCTTCCTGCAGTGCCCTCCCTGCCCTGCACATCTGGCTGAGGAGGAGAAGCTCAGAGAGGATGGAAGGCATGTCTGCAGNTGCAGGTCAGGAAGCAACAGTTAGAACTGGACATGGAACAAAAGACTGCTTACAAATACGAAAAGGAGTACATCAAGACTGTATATTGTCATCCTGCTTATTTAACTTATATGCAGAGTACATCATGAGAAATGCTGAGCTGTAAGAAACACAAGCTGGAATCAAGATTGCCAGGAGAAATATCATTAACCTCAGGTATGCAGATGACACCACCTTTATGGCAGAAAGTGAAGAGGAACTCAAAAGCCTCTTGATGAAAGTGAAAGAGGAGAGTGAAACAGTTGGCTTAAACCTCAACATTCAGAAAACGAAGATCATGGCATCTGGTCCCATCACTTCATGGGAACTAGATGGGGAAACAGTGGAAACAGTGTCAGACTTTTCTGGGGCTTCAAAATCACTGCAGATGGTGACTGCAGCCATGAAATGAAAAGACGCTTACTCCTTGGAAGAAAAGTTATGACCAACCTAGACAGCATATTCAAAAGCAGAGACACTACTTTGCCGACTAAGGTCCGTCTAGTCAAGGCTATGGTTTTTCCTGTGGTCATGTATGGAAGTGCAAATTGGACTGTGAAGAAGGCTGAGCACTGAAGAATTGATGCTTTTGAACTGTGGTGTTGGAGAAGACTCTTGAGAGTCCCTTGGACTGCAAGGAGATCCAACCAGTCCATTCTGAAGGAGATCAGCCTTGGGATTTCTTTGGAAGGAATGATGCTAAAGCTGAAACTCCAGTACTTTAGCCACCTTATGCGAAGAGTTGACTCATTGGAAAAGACTCTTGATGCTGGGAGGGATTGGGTTCAGGAGGAGAAGGGGACAATAGAGGATGAGATGGCTGGATGGCATCACTGACTAGATGGACCTGAGTCTGAGTGAACTCCGGGAGTTGGTGATGGACAGAGAGGCCTGGTGTACTGAGATTCATGGGATCACAAAGAGTCGGACACGACTGAGCAACTGAATTGAACTGAACTGAACACATATATATGTAATCTAGAAAAATGTTACTGAAAAATTTATTTACAGGGCCGCAATGGAGAAACAGACATAGAGAAGACTTATGGACATGGAGTGAGGGAAGGAGGGGGGAGATGTATGAAAAAAGTAACATGGAAACTTACATTACCATATATAAAATAGATAACCAACTGGGAAATTGCTGTATGTCTCAGGAAACTCAAACAGGGGCTCTGTATCAACCTAGAGGGGTAGGGTGTGGAGGGAGATGGGAGGGAGGTTCAAAAGAGAGGGGATAAATGCATTCCTATGGGTGATTGATGTCACAGTTTGACATAAAACAACAAAATTATGTAAAGCAATTATCCTTCAATTAAAAAAAAAAACTGAAGAAACCAATATTATTTTTAGACTTCTTGTCTCTCCTTGTCTAGTGACCAGCATATGTTAGAGTTAATGTTAAGTCAACTGGCTATTCATAAAATTGTACATGAGATGAAAAGTGGACATGAAGGAAAAGAGCAAATAAATGATCTAAAGCAATGCAGGTACTTGTTATCTTTAGTGTCAAAATACCTGAGAAAAAGGAGAACTCCTACAGCTGTATATTAGTTCATATCAGAGCTATGAAATTTAGAATTGGTGGTGCTGACTTACAAAAATGTGCAATGTGAAATTGTGAATGAAGTTTTCGTTAGGTCAAAGTGGCAGACTACATAGATAGCTTGAGAAACTGCTCCAAAGAGGTGGAGAATATCAGTATATATGTGAGTTTGGTGGAGGGGGAGTACATGCAATCAAGAACGCATATTTTTTGCAGGTTTCTGTTAGTCATGAGGAGCAGACGTCACCATGAAGGATTCTAGTGCTTTTCCAGATACAAGGAGACATATGAATTGGCTTCTGAAAATATCTGTCTGAACAGCTGTTCTGCACTTTTCCCTAAAGTACAGAGTGCCTCATTTCTGCTCTCCACCCTGAATTCTTTTGAGGGGTTGTTGAAAATAAGCAGCTGCAGTAGCGCATGATTTAATCCTTGTAGAGGTAGATGGCAAGTGCCCATAGCAAATTTAAGTGTGTAGTTGACAGTGGCTTCCAATCTTTATTCAACAACAAAAATCTCTTTAATTACATTTTGCTATCCCTCTGCATCCTCATTTCTCTGACAGATTTCACTTTCAGGTAATAATTATTTTCTGTAAAAGCTAAACAGTCAAAAAAAAAAGGTTGTTTACCATCCAGTTTCTTCAGTGCCTGTGTCTGGGCTTTCTCAGGTGTCAAGAGTGCTAGCTCAAGTTTCACATGTTCTGGAGGAAGCTATCACCATTCTGATCCTAGTCATTAACAAGAGGAGAATACATGAATAATGCTTAGCCAAGCACTGGACTCTCACAGCTAGGATCTATACACAGTGTCTCTGAGCATCAGAAAATTCTGAAGACAAATGTTAAATCCTTAATGCCAACTTCAAGCTTGAAGTTTCCCTTTGTATTTTGCAGCGACTAAGATCCACTCCTCCCTCAGTCCCATAGGGTTATATCAAATGGGCGTGTGTGTCATCTTCAAACTTCAGGTGTCCCTACTGCCCAGATGAAGAGCTTAGCCTTGTGTCCATACCTTTTCATGAAAATAACTGCTCTACATTATTTCTAATATATTAGACCGCCAAAAAGGTTGAGAACCAGTGTCCTAAAGCTAAATAAATGAGCTCTAAGAAAAACAATAAAGACACAGGATTCATAAATAATAGGAGCCATATGAAGTTTCTAACTGAGAAACTTGACTGTGCTCTTTTATCCATGAAAAATTGAACATTATATCATGTAAAAATTATGCAGAAAAGCATATTTAAAAAATACTGTGGAAGAAGAAAAAGACATCTTCTGACTAATCTTGAGAATCAAAAATTCTTCATCACTATACTACTGAAAATCTATCAAGGTATATCCATTGCTTTTAGAATGAAATTCATATCTTAGTGCGAAATTAAGCTGTATAATATGTTTTGTTTTGATTTTTTCATCTAAATAACCCCCACTGGTTTTCATCAGTTTTTTTAAAACTTTATTTATTTTAATTGGAGGCTAATTACTTTACAATATTGTATTGGTTCTGCCATACATCAACATGAATCCACCATGGGCGTACACGTGTTAACCATCCTGAACCCCCCTCCCACCTCCCTCCCCATACGATCCCTCCGGGTCATCCAAGTGCACCAGCCCCAAGTATCCTGTATCGAACCTGGACTGGTGATTAATTTCTTAAATGATATTATACACGTTTCCATGCCATTTCCCCAAATCATCCTACTCTCTCCCTCTCTCAGGGTCCAAAAGACTGTTCTATACATCTGTGTTTCTTTTGCTGTCTCACATACAGGGTTATCGTTACCATCTTTCTAAATTCCATATATATGTGTTAGTATACTGTATTGGTGTTTTTCTTTCTGGCTTATTTCACTCTGTATAATTGGCTCCAGTTTCATCCACCTCAGTAGAACTGATTCAAATGTATTCTTCTTAATGGCTGAATAATACTTCATTGTGTATATGTACCACAGCTTTCTTATCTATTCATCTGCTGATGGACATTTAAGCTGCTTCCATGTCCTGGCTATTATAAACAATGCTGTGATGAACATTGGGGTACACGTGTCTCTTTCAATTCTGGTTTTCTCGGTGTGTATGCCCAGCAGTGGGATTGCTGGGTCATAAGGCAGTTCTAGCTCCAGTTTTTTAAGGAACCTCCACACTGTTTTCCATAGTGGCTGTACTAGTTTGCATTCCCACCAACAGTGTAAGAGGGTTCCCTTTTCTCCACACCATCTCCAGCATTTATTGCTTGTAGACTTTTGGATAGAAGCTATTTTGACTGGCAAATCTCAGCTTAAATGGCATTTCCTTTGTGAAGGCTTTTAAAACAGTCCTTCTCCTACCTGGTATTCCTTATCCCAATGTTTCTATGAAATACTTTCCATATCATAGCACTTGATATACTGATTTGAAATTTTAAAAATATTCCTGAGTAGCTTTTTAGGGAAGCTCCATACTGCTCTTCATAGTGTCTAACAAAAGTAGAGGTATCATATAACCCAGAAATCCCATTTCTAGGCATTTATCCAGAGAAAGTCATAATTTGAAAGGATGAATACACCCCAGTGTTCACTCTAGCACTATTTACAATAAGTCAAGACATGGGGAAGGCAATGGCACCCCACTCCAGTACTCTTGCCTGGAAAATCTCAAGGACGGAGGAGCCTGGTGGGCTGCAGTCCATGGGGTTGCATAGTCGGACACTACTGAAGTGACTTAGCAGCAGCAGCAAGACATGGAAGCAACCGAAATGTCAATCAACAGAGGAATGTATTAAAAAGATGTACATATATATTACTCAGCTATTAAAAGGACCAAAATAGTGTCATTTGCAGAAATGTGGACGAACCCAGAAACTGTCATACAGAGCAAAGTAAATGAAAAGGAAAAGTAGATATCATATAACATTGCTTATATATGGAATCTAGAAAAAAAGGTACAGATGAATCTATTGACAAAGCAGAAAGAGTCACAGATATAGAAAATAAACCTGGTTACTAAGATGGGAAAATGAAAGTGAAAGTGGCTCAATCATGTCCAACTCTTTGCAACACTATGGACTATATAGTCCATGGAATTCTCCAAGCCAGAATACTAGAGTGGGTAGCATTTCCCTTTTCCAGGGGATCTTCCCAACCCTTGGATCAAACTCAGTCTCCCACATTGCAGGTGAATTATTTACCAGCTGAGCTACTGGGAAGCCCATGACTACTGGAGTGGGTGCCTATCCTTTCTACAGAGGGTCTTCCTGACCCAGAAATCAAACCAGGGTCTCCTGCATTACAGGCAGATTCTTTACTAACTGAGACTAAAGAATGTTCAAACTACCATATAATTCCACTTATTTCATGTTCTAATCTGGTTATGCTTCAAGCTAGGCTTCAGAAGTATGTGAACTGACAATTTCCAGAGGTACAAGCTGGGTTAAAAAAGGCAGAATAACTAGAGATTGAATTGTCCAACATTAGTTGGATCATAGCAAAAGAATTCCCAAAATGCATCTACTTCTCCTTCATTGACTATGCTAAAGTTTTACTGTGTGGATCACAACAAACTGTGGGAAATTCTTAAAGAGACAGGAATACCAGATGACCTCACCTGTCTCCAGAGAAACCTGAATGTGGGTCAAGAAGTAACAGGTAAAACCAGACATGGAACAACTGACTGGTTCAAAATTGGAAAAGGCGGTATATTGTCACCCTGTTTATTTAACTTATATGGAGTATATATTTCATGAAATGACAGGCTGGAAGACTCACAAGCTGGAACACTGTTGAAATAAATACCAACAACCTCAGAGAGGCAGATGATACCACTCTTATGGCAGAAACCAAAGGGGAACTAAAGAGTCTCTTGAGGGTGAAAGAGGAGCATGAAAAAGCTGGCTTATAACTCAACATAAAAAAAAACTAAGATCATGGCATCTGATCCCATTACTTCATGGCTAAAAAAGGGGAAAAATCTGAGCAGTATAGATTTAATTTTCTTGAGCTCCAAATCACTGGAGATGGTGACTGCATCCATGAAATTAAAAGACGCTCGCTCCTTGGAAAAAAGGCTATGACAAACCAAGACAGTGTAGTAAAAAGTAGAGACATCACTTTGCTGGCAAAGTGTGTACAGTCAAAGGCTATGGTTTTTTCCAGTAGTCATGTACAGATATGACATGTGGACTATAAGGAAAGTTGAGTACTCAAGAATTGATGCTTTTCTAATTGTGGTACTGGAGAAGACTCTTGAGAGTGCCTTGGACTGCAAGGAGGGCACACCAGTCAATCTTAAAGGAAGTCAACCCTGAATATTAATTGGATATTACTTCCATATTCAATAAAAGGACAGTTATTGAAGCTCTAATACTTTGGTCAACTGCTATGAAAAAGTCAACTCATTGAAAAAGACACTGATGAGAAAGATTAAAGGTAAAAGGAGAAGAGGGAGACAGAGAATGAAATGGTTAGATGGCATCACAAACTCAATGGATATGAATTTGAGCAAACTCTGGGACATGGTAGAAGCACCTGGCATGCTGCATTCCATGGGGTTGCAAAAAGTCAGATATGACTTAGTGACTGAACAGTAACAAACAGACCCAGATAAATAATTTTTCTAATTATCATCTTGGTCATAAGAACACTTAAATGTTTTCATAACTATGTATATATATTTACATATATGTATATATACATATATATATATAAATGTTTTCACAGTATATATATATACTGTGTATGTATGTGTGGGATATATAGATAGAGATCTATCCAACACATACATACACAGTCACACAGCACACAACACACACATATATATGTATGTATATATGTGTGTGAGTGTGTGAATATGTATGTATGTGTGTACATGCTAAGTTGCTTCATTCATATCTAACTTTGCAACTCTATGGACTGTAGCCCATGAGGCTTCTGTCCATGGGATTCTCCAGGCAAGAATACTGGAGTGAGTTGCCACACCCTCCTCCAGGGGATCCTCCCAATCCAGGCATCAAACCCATGTCTCTTATGTCTCCTGCACTGAAGGTGGAGACAGTAGTGCTGGTACTATCTTTACCAGTAGTGCCACCGGGGGAGCCTATGTATGTAACCACATATATATTTTTTCTATGTTTCCATATATTTTGGGTCTAACCTCACTTTTTAGTTTATAAAACCTTTATAGTATCTAANCAATCCAGGCATCAAACCCATGTCTCTTATGTCTCCTGCACTGAAGGTGGAGACAGTAGTGCTGGTACTATCTTTACCAGTAGTGCCACCGGGGGAGCCTATGTATGTAACCACATATATATTTTTTCTATGTTTCCATATATTTTGGGTCTAACCTCACTTTTTAGTTTATAAAACCTTTATAGTATCTAATGCTCAGAATTAGTAATATAGGGAAGAACTGGGAGTGTTTTTTCTGGGTCAGATATAACATTCAATTATTAATATCTCCTTTCATGTCATATTGATTATATTTTATTAAGCCTCAAGTGGCACTTAAACTGAAACACTAATTTGATTTGAATCTCAACTGAGAAAGCTATTGAACCAGAAATCAATCACTCACTGATAACTACTTAAATGTCTGATTCCTCATAAACATCACTACCTAACACCCACCACAGAACTTTGTATTATTAAATTTTCAGTTAGAGATAATATTAACCAAAAGAGAGAACTTGTGAGATGATCTCAAATTCACTGTAGTCATTCATGTAATTCATTAATTCACAAATAAACATTTACATACATATTAGTTGTGAGGCTTTGTTTTTAGTACTGAGGACAAAATCCAAAAATACAAGAATAAAAGATCACTTGTTTTTAAGGAAGTAACTCTTTGGTCAGGGAAGAAGGGCAGAGACAAGTAATAAAGAATAAATCAGTAAATTCTGGATACTTCCCTGGTTACCAGTGGTTAAGAATCTGTGTTTCCACTGCAGGGGGTGTGGTTCAATTCCTGATTTGGGAACTAGGACCCCACAGGCTACATGGCATGACCATTAAAGAAAAGTTTGTATCAGGTGTCATAAATACTAAAGAGAAACATAAACAGACAGTGGAAATAAAGTGGTCTCAGTGCTACTTTATATATTTATATTATTGGATATCACGTGCAGAAGATTATATTTAAAAAATACCTCTTCATACCAAACTATTGTCAGTGGTACTGCCTTGTTATTATTTTATTTAATTAATTAGTTTATTTTATTCTTTTTCTCATTTCCCCACATTGCTTTCTCAGATAAAAGCAACTGTTCTAACAGACTCAGTGTATATCATACTGCTTGTGTATGTTTTCATAAACTAGCTTTTATAAGATTAACTAATTGTAGTGAATTTAGAGATCTCATTTTCTTTTTCACTTCTGTTTTTATCTAGTTCTAAGCTTTTCTACACATACATCTAGTCAACTGCTTATAAGTTCAGCACATTATACCAGATAATTCATTCACCATATTGTATTCATTCATTCTAGGGGTGATGTTTACTGTAAGACCTTTGGTCTGCCAGTGGTCTTTGTATAGGATGGTAAAATACACATTTAAAGTTTACAAAAACTTATATTGATTCTATCATAGTTTTATGAACCATATATCTTCAACACTGGAATTCCATTCTAATATCATCTATTATAATTTATTCTTTAATGCTTATATTCCTTCTATAAGAGCCAAGCTGACACATATGAATGGAACACTTGAACACAGCCAATGATACTGACTGGGAGACAGACCAAATCAGTTAGACAATTATGCCCATTAGAAAGTTCTCTTTTATTATTTGAGGAATAAATCTAGTGAAAAAGTAAAAATAGAAAAGGATGACTGGCAAAAGAGTGTCAAGTAAGAGATAATATCATGAAATAGCTTAGAAAGATAGAAACATGTTAACCCAAAAGTTCAGTTGAAATGTTTCCAGCATGGGGATAGAAGCATCTAAAGTCCATGAGTCTGAGTATTATATCAGAAGGGTTCCGACAAACTTTAAAGATAAAGTGTGGAAGAAAATTATGTAATAGGCAAGTCCAAAGAAGAGTTAAAAGTAATTATAATTTTTCTTAGGTTTGTATCCAAAATATATTACACATGGTATTTAAACTAATGGCATAGTATAAAATTCTCTTTAAACTCTATGAGAAATTCAATGCTTTACATTATACGCAATCTGTGGAAGACGCAAGGTTTCCTTCTCATATGTGTTTTCAAGAGAACAAACAGAAATGATTTAACATTTATGATGTAAAGCATTCTGGTTGTCTATTAAAAAAACAGAAATAATTTTGTGGAGTAGTTTGCTTTAGCCAGTGAGAGAAAAGAAAAAGTGAAGAGTATATTCTAAAATTCAGCAAGAAACTAATCTGTGCTTCTCTGCATCTCCATATTGTTTTTTCATAAGCATCAAACCAAAGACAGGCAGCTTCAGGTACTTTCAAGAGAGAGAAAACATTCTTAACATTCCAGTTGCTAGTAGAGTTACTACTAATATTCTCATATTTGTAAATGGAGGTTGTGAGAGTAGGAATGAGGTTGTATTTCAATATCAGGGATGGGTGTAAAGTCTAAATTATCTAAATGATGAAGATTCATTAATAAATATATTTTATAAAATGAGATCTTCAATTTTTAGAATAAGTTGAGAATAAAGAAAGCAAATTAAGACTTGCTTAGAATAAGGGATATAAAATAATGCAGTTGGTCATTCATATTCACAGTTCTGCCATCTGTAGATTCAATGAAAAAATAGAAAGAAAAAAAAAATCCAGAAGGTTCCAAAAAGCAAACTTGTAATTGCCAAGTGTAACAAACTATTCATATAGCATTTGTAAATGTATTCATAGCTATTTCCATAGCATTTGGATTGCATTTGATATTACAAGCAATCTAGAGAAAATTTAAATTATACAGGAGGATGTACATGGGTTACATGCAAATACTTTCCATTTTATTACAAGAAACTTGACCACTTGAAGTTTTGGTATTAGTACAGGGTCCTGGGACCAGTCTTCCAGGGACATAGAAAGGTGATCATACAATAAAGTTTAAAAACAAACAAACAGCAACAGCAAAGACTCTAGAGATTAGGAAGGAGGGAGGGGTTTCAGGATGGGGAACACGTGTATACCTGTGTCGGATTCATATTGATGTATGGCAAAACCAGTACAATATTGTAAAGTAAAAAAAAAAAAAAAGTATAAACTAAAAACAGCACGATTTTCTGTTAAATATAAAAAAATTCTACAAGAATATCAGTTGTAATAAGGCATTTGGTAACATGATAAAAATAATCAAAAACAAGACCAACATATAGAAATGCTGTCGTTTAAGACAAATATACTATACTACTGTAAAAAAAAGTCCCTACTCCCTAAAATATGAGTTACTACTGCTTCGTTAAAAAATGACAAGTCTAGCCCTGCTCTAGCCACATCTCCTAAACAAATAAACAAACAACAACAACAACAACAACAAAAAAAAACCAACAACCACTTATTAGTTTGGCAGAAAAGTAATTGTGGTTTCAGACTATTAATTTTAATTTATATAACTAGGCTGAAATACATCTTTATCAATCAAAATAGGAACCATTAAAATGAACACATTGTAATCAAATAAGTTTGTTTATTCCTGTAGCATAAAAATTTATGCTTCAGAATTCGGCAGACTTTTGGAAAGTGTTTTCTGTCCCCAGCTAGTTGTGGAAGCATTTTTCCTGCAAAAATTTGTCAAAACACTTGAAGTGGTAGTTGATTGGCAAGAGGTCTGGTGACTATGGCAGATGAAGCAAAATGTGTAGTCCAATTCATTCAACTTTTGAAGAATTGGTTGTGCCATGTACGGTTGGGCACGTCATGGAGAATAACAATGCCGGCTACAGTTGTTGCAGTTTTCAGTACATCTTAACCATTTGCTGAGCATACTTCCCAGATGTAGTGGTTTGCCAGGATTCAGAAAGCTGTAGTGTCTCAGATGGAGAGCAGACCACCAAACAGTGACCGTAACCTATTTTTGGTGCAAGTTTGGCTTTAGGAAGTGCATTTGAGCTTCTTCTCAGTCCAAACACAGAACTGGTCATTTCCAGGTGTTGTATACAATCCACTTTTCATCACACATCAAAATTCAATTGAGAAATGGTCCATTGTTGTTACATAATATAAGAAAAGACACTTCAAAACAGTGATTTTAAAAATTTTTGGTCAGTTCATGAGGCAGCCACTTAATCAAACTTTTTCACCTTTCCACTTTGCTTCAAATTCTGAATTATGGTAGAACGATTCACCTTGAGTTCTTTGGTAAATCTGGTGTAGTTGAAAGAGAATCAGCTTCGATGATCCTCTCCACTGGTCTTTGTCAACTTCTGATGGCTGGCCACTGTGCTCAGCATCTTCAAGGCTCTCTTCTCATCTCCTTTGCAAAACTTCTTGATCCACCACTGCACTTTATGTTTGTTAGCAGTTCTTGGCCAAATGTATCGTTGATGTTGCCAGTTGTCTCAGCTAATTTATGATCATTTTGACTCAAATTAAAAAATTACTCAGATTTGCTTTTTATCTAACATAACTTCTATAGTCTAAAATACATATAAAATAAATGGCAGGTAATAAGTCATTAGCAAAAAAACATAAAGTGAAAAATGGGCATTAAAATGATGCATAACATAACCACATTTATTTAAAAATGTATTCCAGATCAATTGTCAAAGTTCAACAATTCAAAACTGTGATTACTTTTGCACTAACCTAGTAATATACTATATGCAGGTCAGGAAGCAACAGTTAGAACTGGACATGGAACAACAGACTGGTTCCAAATAGGA
>SJYA01002149.1:24850-50910 GCA_006410615.1 Neotragus moschatus | reverse complement strand
CTTCTCTTTCCATCTTTTTATGATTATCATTCTAGAGGATCAGGTCTCTTATAGGCAACTGGGTTCATGAGACCTTATATAAAATCTATGAAATCTGTCTGCAGCCCTCTTCCCCCATTTTCTTAGCATCGTCCTCGCTCCTGACCTCAGGTTGGCACCCTTGAATCTGGCTTTGTCCTTCAGAGTGGCCTGAGCAGGAGTTGAGGCTGAAGTCAGTAGGTCTGAACACACACAGCTCAATGGGAACCATGAAGTCTGCACTGCCCTGGGCTACTGTGTATGGTTGCTTTCCTGCCTTGGGAGGGCTTAGACCTGCCTGACTTATCTCTTCCTTCTAGATGTCAGAAAATTCTCTGATAATATTTTTGAGGAATGCTTTTGGAGATGACATTGGGCTTCCCTGGTGGTGCAGAGGTTAAAGCATCTGCCTCCCACTAAGGTGGGAGACCTTAGTTTGACCCCTGGGTCAGGAAGATCCCCTGGAGAAAGAAATGGCAACCCACTCCAGTATTCTTGCCTAGAGAATCCCATGGATAGAGGAGCCTGGTGGACTGCAGTCAACGGGGTCCAAAGAGTCAGACACAACTGGCTACTTCACTTTCACTTTGGGGATATCATTGGTGATGATGAAGACCTAGATGAGCAAGTGTGAACCAAGGGCATGGCATGAAAAGGTGAGGCCGAAGAGGGCACATGTCCCTCTTTTTTTTTCCTGAGGAAATACAGAGAGGCAGATTCAGTCATATTATGTGGTTTCAATATATGCCCACCTGAAAACATGCTGCTTCACAAAATCCCACACCATCTAAATAATGCAGTTGCTTCTGGAGACACTAGAACGGGGCCAGCACTTTTTTGGGGGAGGTCAATCTCTTCGTCTCACCATCTGTAAGACCCAAATTCAGGGCTCCTCCCCACCTTGAGGCAGCAAAGAGCCCACCTTCACCAATTAGATTGTATCTGAGCAGAGGGATGTATAACCCTGAACATGAAGACATCTCTTTGGCTGTTTCATAAACCTGTGATGAGAGACAAGAAAACAGTGTGAGGGTGTCAGTGTCTTTTATTCTCTGCACTAAGTCTTCTGTTCTCTGATTTTTCTTCTCAGAAAATTAAAACTCCTTAAGTCAATGGCCCCAAGAGAAAATAGAAAGGCTCACCTGTTGAAAGGGGTGGCCTATTTCATGCAAGATCTCTCAGTTTCCATTTGACCAACAATTACAAAATTCTTTTTCAAAGAGGAAAAGTTTCTGCTGAGGAAAGTACCTACTATTATACAGTAGTAACTGATGCTTTTGTCTTAAAATGTCCTTTTGAATCAGGTCTGTGTTGATAATTGATATACCCTCAATATTACAGCAACCAAATAAACTGTATGCATCAATGATAATGTACATTGTCAGACTACTATAATTGTATCCGACTGAATAAAAAAGAAAGAAGTGAAGCAACAGTCTTATCCCAGATAAAGAGAGGTGACCATACCTTCAGGGTCCTCAGTTCCTGTTCCTCATTCCAGCCCTGATGGGGTTCCTCCACCAGGTCCTCCCGGGGAACTAGTGAGACACAGAGTAGCTGTGAGGACACGGGTGAGGCTGCTCACCAATCCCTCAGTGCTCTCTTTTTCTTTTATTTTCATGAGGACACAAGGTGGAGTCTATGTATGTGGGAGGTTAGTAACTTTTTACTGAGCTGCCATTGAATCATTCTCTTTGTTGGATGAAGGAGAGCAAAGGAGAGGAGCAGGAAAGAAATGAGGTACAGCTTCTACATATTAACCAGTGATAACCTAACAGATGGGGAAAAAGAAACACTAAAATGCATGTCAGCTTTCAATGATAGAGACCTATGACCCTCCTGTCTGTGGAGCTGTAATTCCCTTTTCGTGCAATGTCCATTCTTAGGGAGACCTCATGGTTCTCCTGCTTCTGTTCTTTCCTTTTTTTTTTTTTTTTTTAATATGGAAGAGTGTGTACAAAACTGTCACTAGGCAGTTGTACATTTTTCTAATTTAGGAAGATATTTAAGGTGGCAATTTAGGAAGATGTTTAATCTGACAGCAGAACAAAAAAATATAAATTAAGGAATAAACCAAAACTATAAAATACATTTATATCTCTGTAAAGCGATTAAAAATAAAAAAAAAAAAAAAAGGAAAAAAAGTCAATTACAGTTAACCAGCCCATTTGAAGAAACAGCCTACAGAGGATCAGTAGGAAGCTACCTCCAGAACAGCAGTTCAGGTTGCCCATTTTCCCTCTTAAGGTGGAAGGTGAGCTCTTCTCTGATCCTACCTCCAGAACAACAGTAAAGGTTGCCCCTTTTCACTCTCAAGGTTGAAGGTGAGCTCTTCTCACTTGACGGCATATTAGAACCTCTCACCTCCCAAAGCGACACCTGGTGCAGAATGTGCATTATCACGTTAGAGTGGAGACGATTCATCGCAGACCTTTCAGAGTGAACTGGACTCTGCACAGGATGAGGCCAACTGCTACTGTCCAGAGACTGCGTTTCTATGGACAAACTGGGCTTTTCAAAGTAAATATTTTATTTCAAAAACTGAATCCTAGGTTCACAGATTCCTCTCTGATTAAGAAAATAATGTATATGAGAGAAAAATGCATGCCCCCCAAATATAGTTGTTTGTGAACATCTCAGGGTGAAGAGGAACAAGGCTAACATGTTGACAATGAAATGAATTCTATTCCTATACATATGTCATTTCCAATCATTTCTAAGATTTCTAAGTAACCAGATATTTCCAGATGAAATAATTTAAAATATGTTCCAGTTGAAATAAAAAGCATTAATTGAAATTCAATTGCAAAATATCATATTCTTATTGTAAAATGCATATACTTATCAAATCATGTAAATCCTTCTCTCCTTCTCTCTATATATTGCTCCCTTTTCTCCATATGCACCTACATGTACAGACTTATCTCTCAATATCTGCCATTTCATTTAATAATTTATCTGTTATTGTGTGTAAAGCCTGGCTATTTACTGAACAAGTAACAACAACAAAAAATTCACTCTCTTTTCAGCTGTAGGTTAGGTGAAAGTGTATTGTTTTTCTCCATGAAGAATTTTAGACAATCCAAAACTCTAGGATTCAATGTGTGTTCTGGGTCACAATTCAACGCCTAATCACTCCCCATTCTCATGGTCATGAACAGTGGCTATAGGATGATAAGTGACCAGCCCCCTAAAACACAGAAGTGAAAACTTTAAGAGAAAGATCAAAAAGTGAAAGTGAAGTCACTCAGTCATGTCCAACTCTTTGTGACCACATGGACTCTAGCCTACCAGGCTCCTCTGTCCATGGGATATTCCAGGCAAGAATACTGGAGTGGGTTGCCATTTCCTTCTCCAAAGTTACCCCATTTAAAACAAATTAGGGGCTCTTACAAGGTATGGAATCCTGTATTGTGTGTGTGTACCTCTGTGTTCAATAGCATCTGATTCTTCAAAACCCATGGACTTTAGCCCACCAGGTTCCTCCTTCCATGGGATTTTCAAGGCAAGAATCCTGGAGTGACTTGCCACTTCCTTTCCAGGGATCTTCCCAACCCAGGGATGGAACTCATGTCTCCTGTGTCCTGTAATGGCAGGCGGACAGATTCTATACCACTGAGCCATCTGGGAGGCCCAGGTCTAGTACAAAGCCTGAAAAAAAAAAAAGGGGTGAAAGTGTTAGTCACTCAGTCATGTTGGGCTCTTTGCAACTCAGTGGACGATAGCCAGCCAGTCTCTCTATCGATGGGATTCTCCAGGCAAGAATACTGCAGTGGGTAGCCATTTCCCTCCTCAGGGGTCTTCCCGACCCAGGGATTGAACCTGTGTCTATTGCACTGAAGGTAGATTCTTTATTGTGTGAGCCACCAGGGAAGCCCTTGATTGCTGACTCACCTCACCTCACCTCCAAATATCTGAACTAACAGATAAGTGGGTCCTTGATGAAGTAAAACAATAATTAAGATGGTGTAAAATTATTTCCAAAAATTACCCAACTGAGATATGAACCAAGGGTGGAAAATAACAGGTAATATTGTTATTCTAAATTAACAATTTTAGTGCTTCCTGGCTTGATGGAAAATCTGTGTGTGTGTGTGTGTGTGTGTGTGTGTATAAATAAGGAAACTGAGGAATAAAATTTTAAAAAAAAGAATTAGGGAATCTATTTCTTTTTTAATAAGATTTTTAAAGTATGTATTGAATTTGTTACAATATTGCTTAGTTGTTTTTTATGTTTTTGGATTTTTGGCTCCGAGGCATGTGGGGTCTTAGTTCCTGAGTAGAGACTGAACCTACAACCTACTTCCCTTACTTTGGAAAGGGAAATCCTAACCACTAGACTGCCAGACCAATACCTAGGGACTATATTCTCAAATATACTGGAGGAATATAATTCAAAAAGGAGTAAAGGACAGCAGTTCAGACACCCAGTTTTGGAAGGAAATCAGAATGAAGCAGAAGACTTCCCTTCCAGCTACACCCTGAGAACTCATGGTGAACGAAGAGCAAATGAGTAGATGTAGGTAAAGCTCTTGGAAACATGCATGTCAGAGTGTCAGCACTATCTGATAGTTCCATTAATAAGTATGGAAAAAATAACATTACTCCCAGAGAAAGCATCTAGAAGGCTACAGAATAGGGAAGGAAGGAAACAGATTTTAATGGACGTTCTGTTGTAACCTGTGCATTTTCCACAAGTGTGTTTTTCTCATTGTTTTTAATATAAAATATTTTTATAAACTAACCCCAATGTCATGGCATGTGACACCCACTTTGGTTCCAAGGTGAGGAATTCAGACAGGGTGCAGTGGGGATGGCTATTTCTGCTCTAGGATGTTGGGGTCTCAGGAGAGGAGATGCACCAGCTGGGGTTGATACTAACACCAGGAGCTGGACTCCTCTGGAGGTGACGTCACTGCCACGTCTGCAGCTGAAGCTGGGTTTGCTGTCAAAGCTTCAGGAAGCTTCCTGACGAGGCCTGGGCTTCCTCCTAGAGGGCAGAACCGCAGAGGTCACTGGGGGTGGTGGAGGACTCCAACAGGAGATTGACCTGAGTGGCTCATGGCCTTTTCAGGCTTAATTGTGGACATTACACAGTGTTATTTCCAGGACATCTGTCAGTGGTAAGTAAGCACTCATCACTCTGTATCAACTCTTGTTAAAGGAAACCACCTAGATCCACATCTAAGTGGGTGAAATATAAAAGAAATTGCATAGGTGTTAAGATTTATACCTGTACATATCAGTTTAAAAATACTCAATAGAAACACATAAAAGATGCTCAGCATCATTAATCATCAGGGAAATGCAGATTAAAAAAAAACAAACAATGAGGTATACACACAACAAATGTTTGTGAGGATCCCGAGAAAAGTGAACCCTCCCACACTGTTGGTGTATATGTAAATTACAACAGACACTACAGAAAACAGTATAAAGCTTCCTCAACAAAATAAAACTAGAGCTACCATATGATCTAGCAGTTCTACTCCTGAGTATATATTTGAAGAAAACCAAAACCACTCTATCAAAAAAGTACATGAAGACCACTGTTCAAAGCAGTATTATTTACAGTTGCTAAGATGAAAGTAACCTAAGTATCCATCAGCGAATGAATGGATAAAGAAGATGTTATGTGTGTGTGTGTGTGTGTGTGTTCACAGACATACAATACAATAATACTCAACCATAAAAATTAAAATATGTCTTTTGTAGCAACATGGATAGGTTTGGAAAGTATTATGCTCAGTGAAATAAATCAGAGAAAGACAGATACTGAATGATATCCCTTATGTGTGGACTATCGGTAGCACAACAAACTAGTGAATCTAACAAAAAAGAAGCAGATTCATAGATAGACCAAACTAGTGGTTACCGGTGGTTACCATTTCTTTCTCCAGGGCACCTTCCGCACCCAGGACGTGAATCCTCATCTCCTGCATTGGCAGGCGGATTGTTTACTTCAGAAGGAAAGCCCAGGAAAGCCCACAGATACGCGTGAAGATATATATATATATGTAAAATCGAATCACTTTGCTGTATACCTGAAATTAACACAACATTGCAAATCCACTATACTTCAATAAAAGTTAAATATTAATTCAAAAAATAATCACATTTTTCAATGGCCTACAGGTAATTTGACTCAAAGCAAAGAAGCAATAACTTCAGTATCAACATTTGTATATCTCCATTACATAAGACTGTTCAAAGGACCCTTGCTCCCTTCCCACTGCATGCTCCTACTTGTATCTCTAGTCTCAGGCCTCAGTCTGAAGTCAAACACAACATGAGCACAGCTTGCATTGTGGAGTGTGGGAGAAAGAAAATCCCAGTTTTATTGTTTAATAGCCATGTGAGTGTTCTGAACTTAATATTATCATCCTACACTTTTCTGTTGCAGTCTTAATTCTGTATCTACACAGAGAAAGCCATGAGAGAACCCAAGGAGAAGGTAGTCATCTCAAAGCCAAGGAGGGACTGCTCAAGAAAATCCAACTCGACCTTAAATCCCAGCCTCCAGAACATAAGAGAATAGTGTTCGGTCTTTTAAACAACCAGGTCTGTGGTATTTTGTGATGGCAGTCCTAGTAAACTAAGACAAGGCTCGAAAACATCTTTGAATCTAAATTACTTTAGCTATTTGTATAGTTTATATTTACAATGTATATAACAAGTGAAATAATCTAGAGACAATGGTGTATACACCTATAAATCTTATTTATTTATTTTTTTGGTGTGTTTTTCCTGTGACTTCCAATTCCAATGAACTACTCATTGAATTCATTCTCAGGGCTTCCCTGGTGACTCAGAGTTAAAGAAACCACTTGCCAATTCAGGAGATGTGGGTTTGATCCCTGGGTTGGGAGGATCCTCTGGAGAAGGAAAAGACAACCCACCCCAGTATTCTTGCCAGGGATATCCCATGGACAGAGAGGCCTGGTGGGCTACAGTCCTTGGGGTCGCAAAGAGTTGGACATGTCTTAGCAACTAAACAACAAACTCAATCCTGTCAGTGGTTCATGTTATACATATAAGTGCAAAGAAAGTGAAAAGGGTAAAAATTAATAGTCTAAGGCATCTAGAGAAAGTTTGCTTGCATAAAATTTATAAAATATTATTCAAATAATATCTCGTTTTAGTTTTACTTTCCTCTCATTCTGGTAATACTATTCTTCATGAATATGTCTGTTAGAATATTATTGTTTTTCTTGAAATGAAAAAGTTTGAAATGAATAACACCCTTAGATATTCTTACAATATTACAACCTAAGTAAATAGAAAATGAAAATGACTTCATCTTGTTCTATAAGCTATTAATGCGTTTTGGTTTCCTATTTAAATGCCAATTCATTCGGGCTCCCAAATCTGCCTGGAATGTGCCATCAACTCAAGAGAAGGGATCATTCTCTGCTCCAATCTGCCTCACTTCAGAGTCCTATAGACTCCTTACAGTTTTTTCTTGACAAAAAGCTGATAATCATGATTAATCCCTCACTTTCGTTCACTTCCCATTTCACATCTGTTAGTTCAACCTTCAGAATGTGATCACTCACCCCATCTCCACCTCCACCAATTCGGAATCAAATCTCCCCTTACATTAGTTCTTTTCAGTCCTTGAACCACAAACCCTGCAAAGGATCAGACCACACACCTCAACTCCCCTCCAGCAAGGGGGCTTTGCCTCACAGGGCACTCTCACACATGCTCTTTTTCTCCATCAATTTCCCCAAAGCAGGTTGGTCAAATCGCCTGATGTCCTTTATCTCTAATGAAGGTAAGGAGAAGAAAGGAATTGATATTATCTACATCTGGCAATTCTAGGCTAGCTCCCTTTTTAATTGTGTGTGTGTCCATAAGGTCCACCTCTTTGAGGTCCCATGGAGTGTAGCCCACAAGGCTCCTCTGTCCATGGATTTCTCCAGGCAAGAATACTGGAGCGGGCAGTTATTTCCTTCTCCAGGGGATCTTCCCAGCCTAGGGACTCTACTTGAGTCTCTTGCCTTTTCTACATTGAAAGACAGCTTCTTTACCTCTGTACCATCTGGGAAGCCCATCTTTACATACATGAAATTATTACACTCATTTCATAGACAATGAAACCAATGATCATCTGAAATATTTGTATAGCTCTGTGAGTAAGTGTCATTTTAGCTAACTAGTAGCGACACTGGGATTCAAACCCAGATAAATCTGGGGCCGATTTTCACACCCTGTCTACACCATGCTGCCTTGAAGGCATTCTTTAGCACTTCTCATTGGCCTCCCTGAGATCCTAGAAGGACTGTTTTTGCAGGTAGTAAGAGGATGTGTTTAGGAAGCAGGAAAAAAAAAAAAAAAAGAATCTGAAGACTATATCTTCACATGTAAAAGAGAAAATTTCTAACACAGACAGTTCTTTAACTAAATCAAATTGAAAGTGAATGTGGCTCAATCATGTGAGACTCTTTGTCACCCCATGGACTATACAGACCATGGAATTCTTTAAGCCAGAATATTGGAGTGGGTAGCCTTTCCCTTCTCCAGGGGATGTTCCCAACGGAGGGACTGAACCCAGGTTTCCTGCATTGCAGGTGGATTCTTTACCAAATGAGCCACAAGGGAAGTCCAAGAATACAGTGGTGGGTAGCCTATCTCTTCTCCAGCAGATCTTCCCAACCCAGGAATGCAACTGCAGTCTCCTGCATTGCTGGTGGATTCTTTACCAACTGAGCTATCAGGGAAGTCCAAGAATCAGATGAAGAATTTAGCACTTTTAGTAGGCAAGAATAAGAACACACACACATATACACCTTGCTACTTTTCCTACCCCCTTTCTGATTAAACAGATCTAAACACACACACGCACAGTAAGTTCCGTCAGGCCATGTGTGCTCTTGTTGACTCTTCCAAACTCACAACCTAACACCTCACTTTATGTCCACTTCCTTGACTTCCTCACTGTTCTGGTAGGCACAGTCCACAGAGGGGGCCCTTTGCTTTAGGCATCTTCTCTGCCTGCTGAGTTCATCCCCATGGCTTGGCTTATTCATTTACTTTCTTCTGAGGCCTTCTCGAGGTAACTTTATTAGATAAGCCACCCTTCATTATGCTATTCAAATGTCTCACTCTAGATCCCAAATGACTAGTGCCTAACACCTGTTGGCTGCTAAATAAATATTCGCTGTTGTTGTTCAGTCACCCAGTCATATCCAACTCTTTGTAACCCCCATGGACTGCACTACCCCAGGCTTCCCTGTCCCTCACTGTCTCCCAGAGCTTTCCCAAGTTGCCCATGCCCATTGCATCGGTGATTGTGTCGAGCCATCTCATCCTCTGATGTCCTCTTCTCTGCTGCCCTCAATCTTTCCCAGAATCAGGGACTTTTCCAATGAGTTGCCTGTTTGCATCAGATGACCAAACTATTGGAGCTTGAGCTTTAGCTTCAGCATCAGTCCCTTCAGTGAAAATTCAGGGTTGATCTCCCTTAAGATTGATTGGTTGGATCTCCTTGCTGTCCAAGGAACTTTCAGGAGGCTTCTCCAGCACCACAGTTCGAAGGTATCAATTATTTGGCATTCTTCCCTCTTTACAGTCCAGGTCTCAAACTATACATGACCACTGGGAAGACCATAAGTATTTATTGAATAAATTTAATGAAAGAGTTGAATGTTTATATCTGTCATTGCGCAAATAATGATTTTAAAACTAAGATCAATACATCTCTGGCCATTTTGTTGGCCAATTGTATCTTCTTTTGTTAGTCATATTAAGAGTTTTTAAAATGTCTCGGCTGATTGATCATTTGCAATTGCAATTATTTAATTCCACAGGTTGCTTTGGAGGGCAATAAAACAGAAAATTGATACTATTTGATCTTTTTCAGTTGTTTCTTTATGGAAGTTTACCTTTTGTAATGAAAATATAATACTAAACCACTTTGGCATTTTCCTTAATGTGCACAAAAACAGATGTACATAATAGATCAGAATAGACTGGACAATAAGGATGGGGAACACATGTAAACCTATGGCTGATTCATGTCAATGTATGACAAAACCACTTCAATATTTTAAAGTAATTAGCCACCAATTAAAATAAATAAATTTAAAAAATAAACTGGAAAGTATATCATAAAAAATAAAATGTAAGATAAATATTAGAGATGGCTTTGCCTTACAAACCACATAAGTATGTTTCACCCTATTTTATGTATTAGCTTAATATTAAAAAAAGAATCACTGGCCCTTTGGCTCTGACCAATCAGATAAAATATCTGACTTTTTTTTTTTAATCTCTACTTTTTGTATGGTCATATGATAGGCAAGTTTAAGGGAAATATTTACCTTAAAGATATTATTGTTGTTGAAATTAACTTTGCTTAGAAATGTGCTTCTTATTGCCAATATAAGAGCCCAGAGTAGTACAGGGAATTATTAGTTGATTTTTTTTCCTTTTGTTTTTTTCCAGTGGTATTCCTCAGCATAGTAGGAAAGTCTCCAGATTTATAAAATATCAATGTTAAAAATATAATAATTATTCTATAAAATCTAATTGCATAGAGATTGAAAAATATCCTCTGTTCATTAAAACATTTTAGGAATGGAGACTTTATAAGGTATTATCTCTTGAATGCGGAAGAAAAATTAAGCCCCACATTCCACAACCAAAAATAACAGTATTGAAGACACACAGCAGTTAAGCCATTTATTTTATATATATATATATATATGTATATATAGCAAAACTATATATGTGGTAAACATATAAATAGTAAAAAATCCATTAGCTCTAAAATTTGGTAGTGTCAATGAAAATTTTGATGTGATAGAAAAACTCCTAAATATGATGTCCATGACAAGCATAACTTAGTTCTGCAGTTTAGCAATGTTTCGAAAGGGAGGTGCAGTGTTTTCTTTTCTTTTTTCGCCACATCTTNTGGTAAACATATAAATAGTAAAAAATCCATTAGCTCTAAAATTTGGTAGTGTCAATGAAAATTTTGATGTGATAGAAAAACTCCTAAATATGATGTCCATGACAAGCATAACTTAGTTCTGCAGTTTAGCAATGTTTCGAAAGGGAGGTGCAGTGTTTTCTTTTCTTTTTTCGCCACATCTTCTGGCTTGCAGGATCTTAGTTTCCTGACCAAAGATCGAATCCTGGGCCTGGGCAGTGAAAGTTCAAAGTCCTAACCATTGGACCACTGAGGAAGTCCTGTAATGTCCTGACAAGGCTCATATGAAACTGGCCCAATTTAGGACATATAAATACTGACAGTTCTCCCAAAATGGTCAAAGCTGTTAGACCATTAATTTAACTGAGGTGGCAACATTTTTCAAGGCCATGAAATATAAGTCAGTTCCTTGCATAAGTGTCTTAGAGTTACTCTCCATTAGATAATTTAAAAATAATAAAATAAAGTAAAACTAAAAAAAAAGAAAAAAGAAAGAAAATTAAAACAGAAGAGACACTGTTTGCAATAATTAAGTCTCTGAACTTTGTGCCCTCTTAGGGTCAAGCCACAGGCTATTCAGTTGTGGTAGATTAACCAGAGTACCAATAACAATCTGCTTATATATTGAAATTAAGATGCTTAGCTATGGCATCTGGAGAAGGCACTGGCACCCCAACTCCAGTACTCTTGCCTGGAAAATCCCATGGACGCAGGAGCCTGGTAGGCTGCAGTCTGTGAGATCGCTAGGAGTCGGACACGACTGAGCGACTTCCCTTTTCCAGTTTCATGCACTGGAGAAGGAAATGGCAACTCACTCCAGTACTCTTGCCTGCAGAATCCCAGGATGGAGGAGCCTGATGAGCTGCCGTCTATGAGGTCACGCCGAGTCGGACACGACTGAAGCGACTTAGCAGCAGCAGCAGCAACTATGGCATCTTCTAGAGAGAATGGACATTTTAAGAATTCGGGTTACTGAACTATTAACAAAAAATACAGGATCAAAATCTTGAACTTGCAATTTCATTTCTTATACTAAACTCAGTTTCATCAAGTCAAAGCCATGACCAAACAAAATTACAAAATAGTGATGGTTAAAATGTATCCTCCTCCCATTCATCAAATAAATAATTCAGAAAACTCTTTAGGCTGCCCTTCTCAATATTGAAAGTTTATGAAAAGACCTACAACTGTGAAGTTGCTGAATTACAATTTAAATAGTGTAGTGATAGCTGAATATGGTAATGCTGCAGCAATGGAGGAATGTTATCATTATGTGAAAGTTTTCCTCACAATTAATTTAAAATTAAAATAATTACCATTATTCTACCTATATTTGGAATTATTTACATTCTAAATGGCTTCCTCTTGACAAAATATGAAGTTATTTTATATAATTAAATAATAAAAAAGTTTAGTACAGGCCAGATATTCACTGCTATTTATATGTTCCATAATAATCTAAGCCTAATTACTGTAACGACTCTGTGAGGTATATCTTATCATTAAGGCTCCTGAAAAGTGAAAGTCACTTATTCCTGTCCAACTCTTTGTGACCCATGGACTAAAACCTCTGTACACTGGATTGACCATAGAATACTGGAGGGGGTTGCCATTCCCTTCTCCAGGGATCTTCCAGATCCAGGGTACAAATGCAGGTCTCAAGCACTGCAGGTGGAATCTTTAGCACCTGAGCTCTTTACTGTGGAAACCCTTAAGGTTACTGAAAAGTGAAGTCGCTCAGTCGTGTCCTATTCTTTGCGACCCCATGGACTGTAGCCTACCAGGCTCCTCTGTCCATGGGATTTTCCAGGCATAGTCCTGGAGTGGATTGCCATTTCCTTCTCAGGGGATCTTCCCAACACAGGGATAGAACCTGGGTCTACCACATTGTAGACAGACGCTTTATCATCTGAGCCCCCAGGGAAGTTACTGAAGCACGTGTTAAATAGCTAACCTATGTACCACGGAGTAAAAGATAGAATTAGAATTTGAATCTAAGAAACCTGGTTCTAGGATTAAAGTTTTCAGGTACTACAATATAGCTACACTACTACATAAATAAATACAAAAATAAGGTCTAAAGTAAGAAAGAATTAAAAATTCATTTATTTTAAAAGGAGATGCCACTANATCATGGAGTAAAAGGTAGAATTAGAATTTGAATCTAAGAAACCTGGTTCTATGATTAAAGTTTTCAGGTACTACAATATAGCTACATTACTACATAAATAAATACAAAAATAAGGTCTAAAGTAAAGTAAGAAAAAATTAAAAATTCATTTATTTTAAAAGGAGATGCCACTCTGCCAATTATCAGTGGCTAAACTCCAATAAACAGAAAATCCCAAATACTGGTGAAGGTACAGAGCAACAGGAACTCAATTTATTAACTGTTGTTGGAATGTAAAATGGTACAAGCACTTTATAGGCTTCTTATGAAGCTAAATATAGGCTACCTATCATGTAATACAGTAATCACACTCCTAGTTAATTATCCAAATATACTGAAAACATGAAAGCTTCCACACAGATGTTCAGAGCAACTTTAATCATACTTGCCAAAAATTGGAAGAAATCAAGTTGTCCTTCAGTTAGTGAATAAACTGTGATGTATTTATACAATAGACTATTATTTGGTAAGTAAAGGAAATGGGTTACTGAGCCTTGAAAGAAATAGAGAAGTTTTAAAGAGCTATTACTAAGTGAAAGAAGTCATTCTCAACATCCTGAATAAAAAGGGATGCTTTCGCCTATATGACATTCTGGAAAAGGCAAAGCTCTACAGGTGTTGAAAAGATCAGGGATTGCCAGAAGTTTGGTGGAAGAGTTTGGTGTAAGGGGAAGAGAAATAGGGAAGAATAAGTGGAGCCCAGGGGTCTTTCAGGTCCTAAAACTATCTATACAATATTACAACGGTGGACACATGGCATGGTGCATTTGTCAAAAACCACAAAACTGTGCAACGGGAAGAGAGCTGCCTAACGTAAATTATGGGGCTTACTTAATAATCATGTGACAACAGTGGTCCATCAGTTGTAAGAATTATAATCTAAAATGAAGAAATGCAATTAATAAAAGTGCTTCTTGTAGTGTCAGAAATAATCTCTAATAACATGAATTACTTTTGTGCACAGAAATTCAATAAAAGCAGCAGTACTTTTTACAAGGGATTGGTTCACCCATTTCTGGTGGCTGATTAAAGATGAGAATTTGGCAAGGCATACAGTCAGGAGCTGAAAATCATGACTGGAAACTATATGAACTGAAGCCTGGACTCTCTGGAGATAGAAAGGATCTATCCTTTTGAACAGAATTTCCCATGTGGCTCAATGCTTAGGAAGTCACCTGCTGATACAGGAGACCTGGGTTTGATTGCTCTGTCAGGAAGATCCCCTTGAAAAGGAAATGGCAATCAGCTTCAAGAATTCAGGATTCTTGCCTGGAAAACTCCATGAACATAGGAGCCTGGTGGGCTTCCATCCATGGAGTCACAAAAGACTCAGACATGTCTTAGCGACTAACACACACATACCCTCTTTAAAGGCCTTTTATTAATTAAATTTGGCCCACCCAACATGATATATCTTTTAATAAAATTGACTGCTTAGGCCTGATTCATTAAATCAATTTCATTGCAGCTTCAAAATTCCTACACAGCAGTGCAAAGATGAGTGTGTAGCTAGGTCATTAGGAGGTGTGTGTGTGTGTGCACTATAAAATAGTTCTTTCAAAGCCTCCTCGAAGTTTCATAGGAGTGTAGCTCTTGCAGCCTACCTGATGTAGAAACACACTAGAAAGGGAATTCTGCAGGCTTTAGGTCAAAAGCAAAGCTGTGTGGGAAACCATGGCGGTGGATATAGCAGTCATGGAAGTCTGGGGGGAAGCACTGTGGATAAGGAAAGCAAATTCATTTTCTGAGTAAGTGTATTTTTCAGTAAAAGTGAGATGTTACCAAATTCGATAAAGAAACGGACTTAAAGTAGTCAGCTTGCCACCAGGTAGCTGGCTGGTCATCTCAGAGAACTCAGGGTCAGTCTCCATTGTTGGGATATGGACAGTCAACAGTGTCCACAGCCAGGCCAGCCTCCGGGGTGGAATTCAGCATTGCTAAGCGCATGCTGATCCCATCCTTGTCACCAGGGCTGCTTTGTTCATGAGTCACTGAACACAGACAGAGGTGGCTGTGCAGGATGCTGACAGATTTTCATAGTAGAGGCCGGCTTAGTCACTTGATCGCTAGAGTCCCTCTTTTGGTTTGTTTGTTTAGTTTTCTTTTTACTAATTCACGTGAAACACAAATATCTTCCTATCCTGTTTCCAAAGACATCTATCTACACATCATCTTCAAGACTCTTTTTTCATGAATCTTACAATTGTGCCCTGATCATTCCATCAAACCACTGGCCACATTTCATGAATTGGTATTGAGCTGCTCATTTGGCATTTCTCCTCATAGGCAAAAACAAACAGGCAATTACCCTGACTGAAGCTCTGCCTTTTACTGAGAAACAAGTCCCTATGCCCAGCTTACAGGGAGGCTAAACAAGAACAGAAGGTCAGAGTGTCGAGCCCAGAAAGATGGACTGAGGACCCTGCAAAGAGAGGAGTGGCACATGCCTTAAAAACCCCAAACTCCCTGAAAGCTCTCAGTGAAGTCCTTTCCTAGAAAGCTGAGGCAGGGGCTTGGTGAGTTGTTTAAACATCTTGGTGTCAGAGCCCTTGTTCTGGGGGTCAAGTCAAGGTCAGGTAACTGTTTCTATAAATATCTCATGAATGTTAGTCTCTGTTCTGACAAAAAAACAGCAGGTCTTGAAACACAACTTACCCTCCAGGGTCCAGTCCTGGCTGAGTCAGAGCTCAGCTGGCAGTGCCCTCAGGGCTGGGTCCTCGGACCCTGCTCAGCCATCATCGCTGAGGAAGCCAGGCGCCAAACCCAACTGGCCCTCAGGCTCCTCAGGCCAGCCATGTGGTGGGGAGTGTGGGAGCAGGTCTTGCAGATGGCATCCCAGGTGGATGGTGCTGCCAGGAGGTGGCAGAGGTGGGGACAGGGTCACNCGGACCCTGCTCAGCCATCATCGCTGAGGAAGCCAGGCGCCAAACCCAACTGGCCCTCAGGCTCCTCAGGCCAGCCATGTGGTGGGGAGTGTGGGAGCAGGTCTTGCAGATGGCATCCCAGGTGGATGGTGCTGCCAGGAGGTGGCAGAGGTGGGGACAGGGTCACTGCCTCCTCAAGGCCTGGGCCCAGCCAGTAGGGGCCACAGTGAGGGCTCTGGAGGTCTGCAGGACACAGCCTCCCACATGTCCCCTGGGCCCCCAGATCACTACTGGTCTGAGGCTGGATGAACTGGAGCACCCTGGAGAGGAGGNCCCCCCCCCACCTCCACCCAAGGCCCCCAGTACTGGGGAGGCTTGGGTGCCTCAGGGAGCCCCTGGTGTTACTCACATGCCACACTCAGTTCTAGAGAAATTTGAGAAAGAACAAGTTTCCAGGCATAGATGGAGGAAGTTCACTCAAGCTTTCCCTCTTAAGCTTTGAAATATCCAGTCAGTCCTGTAAACTCCATGTCCCCTGTTGTGCAGCAAGTCCCCAGAATTTTTCCATCCTTCAACTAAAATTTTATAACCACTTGGCAGACACTCCCTGTGTCAACCTTCTCCCAGCTCTTGGAACCATCCTTCTACTTTCTGCTTCTCTGAATTTTCCTTTTGATACCTTAGGTAAATGGAATTGTGTGGTATTGCTCCTCCTGTGACTAGCTTATTTCACTCTTACCAATATCCCCCAGCTTCATTCATACTGTGGCCAATGACAAGAAAACCTTCATTTTTAAATGCTGAATCATATTGTAGTGTATGTATATGCCACATTTTCTGTATTGATTTTTCTGCCTATGAACAGTGGGCAGTTTTTCTTAGTTGTTGTGTAAAATGCAGTAATGAATATGAGATTGTAGATATCTCCTGGACATTCTCATTTTATCTCCTTTGGACAGAAATTCAAAAGAATATTGCCTAGATCTTATGATAGATCTCTTAATAATTTTTTGAGGAACTTCCAAACTTTTCCATAATGGCTATGCCATTTTACATTCCTACAAACAAGCCACCAAAGTTTCACTTCTCTACATCCTTACCAATAACTTTTACTTTTTTCTTATAATACACATCCTGAAATGTGATATCTCCTTTCACTTGGTTTCCATTTCACTGGTACTTAGTGATGCTGAGCACATTTCCTATGTATGTGGATCACTTCTCTGTATTCTATGAAAAAATGTCTATTGAAGCTTTTTATGCATTTTTTCAAAATCAGTTAGTTATTGCCTGCTGTTGTTTTGAAGTTTGTAGTAGTTGCTTGTATATTCTGGATATTGGCCCCTTATTCAGATACAAAGTTTGCAGATACTTCCTCTCACTCTATAGGTTGCCTTTCTGTTGATTGTTGAGGAGACCCTCTTTTCTTCATTTGCTAATTTTAGAACCCTGGCAAAGATCATTTGGCCAGACATGTGAATTTTTTCAAGATTCCCTCCTTATGATTCTTTGATCTCTCTGCCAATTTTGTTGCTGGTAGAACACAGTTTTGACTGCTGTGGCATTCTTGCTTGTTTTGAATTCAAGAAGCCTGAAGACCCCATTGTTGTTCTTTGCTCTCAAGATTGTTTTTTCTCTCTTTGGGCCTATTTTGGGTTCCTTAAGTTCTAGTATTAATAGCTCACGGTGAATGGTGTTGGATCCCTGAAGAAGAAGACTTAACTTTGGGACCAAGAACCAGTCTTGATCACTCAAGAGCTTCTGTATAGCAGAGTTTTATTAAAGTATAAAAAGGAACAGAGAAAACCTCTGACACAACAGAAGGGGGATGGAGAGTGCTAGTCTTTAGCTGGATGTTTTATGTCTGTTAGAAAGCTCTGAATCAGATAATTATGCGAGAATTTATGTCTGTTAGAAAGCTCTGATAATTATGAGAGATAATTTTATGTCTGTTAGAAAGCTCTGAATCAGATAATTATGAGAGGGTGATGGAGTTTCACCAGGCCTCTGTCCCACAATATGCATTTTTGAGATAGGATGGCACAAGATGTCTCATCCCCCAACCATAAAACAATTGATCTGAATACTGGTTTGTTGACCTATTATTAGCTAAAAGTTACTCTTCAATTCAGTTCAGTGGCTCAGTCATGTACGACTTTTTGTGACCCCATGAATCACAGCACACCAGGTCTCCCTGTCCATCACCAACTCCTGGAGTTCACTCAAACTCATGTCCATCGAGTCCATGATGCCATCCAGCCATCTTATCCTCTGTCATCCCCTTCTCCTCCTGCCCCCAATCCCTCCCAGCATCAAGGTCTTTTCCAATGAGTCAACCCTTCGCATGAGGTGGCCAAAGTACTGGAGTTTCAGCTTTAGCATCATTCCTTCCAAAGAAATCCCAGGGCTCATCTCCTTCAGAATGGACTGGTTGGATCTCCTTGCAGTCCAAGGGACACTCAAGAGTCTTCTCCAACACCACAGTTCAAAAGCATCAATTCTTTGGCTCTCAGCCTTCTTCAAAGCCCAACTCTCACATCCATACATGACCACTGGAAAAACCATAGCCTTGACTAGATGGACCTTGGTCGGCAAAGTAATGTCTCTGCTTTATAATATGCTGTCTAGGTTAGTCATAACTTTTCTTTCAAGGAGTAAGCGTCTTCTAGTTTCATGGCTGCAGTCATCACCTGCAGTGATTTTGTCATTCCAAGTACTTGTCTCTTCTTTTTTTCAAAAGTGTTCTATGGTTTTCAGTGCATAAATCTTTCACTTCCTTTGGAGACTTTTGTGTTGCCTTGCTTGGGTCCTCTAGAGTCAGGGATGGGAAAGCCTGGCTCATGAAGAGAGTGAATTTCCCTTACCTCCCCTCTGAACCTACTCTCTGGTTACTTGTACTATAGGTGTGCTGGGCCACACCCTTCATCTCTGCCTACAAGTGAGCTCCCTACTGAATTTTCTTTGAATCTGAGTGTTCACCTTACTATTGGAATGTCCACAAGCACTGTCCCAATGTCTGGCCTGGATTCAAGAGCCCCAGATATACCTACATGTGAATGATCTTGTCGGGCCATCAAATTATCTGCAATAAAGAAAAGCCAGAACAGGCAATTAGTTGCCTTTCCTTGTCTTTGGAGCTCTTAGTCTTGAACTTTCCAATATAGTAGCCAGTAGTTAGATCTGCCTATCTGTAATATATTTCAAATAATAATCAGCTTGTTATATTTTAAAAAAATCACAAAAATGATACAATTGCTTGATCACACTAGCCATATTTCAAGTGTGTCCATAAGTGTTAGAATTTCAGTTTCATAAGCTTGAAGGTAAGAGCTATATTGGGTCTGTGGAGTGTAAAATTAAAAGGTGATTGTCTCTACATCTCTCTCTTGTGAAATTTTGCAACTGTGATCAACACTTGTTGAAGGGCTCTGACTCCACAAAGCACAGGGGAGATCTGTGAACCTGGAGGAAAGACCAGGAAGATGCTATGCGAGCCAATAGGAGGAGGAGAAATGGGTGGGTCAACTTGTATAATAACCATATTATTGCTCATTGCTGTCCTTCTACAGACTACTTCCTAGAAAATATTAGCAGCAGTGACGTGGAAGATAACTCAGGTAGGGAACAACTCTCAGGTGGAATTTAGAGGGAGAGGGTTCCTGGACCACTCAGATAACATCTGCTTCTTTGGTGATGAAGGAGGTTGAATATAAATGAAGGAATAAGAAGGAAATGTGTAGAATTGTGATTTCTTCCTCTCACGTTTTAATGATATAATAGAGCTATGTGTCCATGTGCTTTATTGTGCTGTGCTTATAGTCATCTCTTCTTGCTTTTTGTTTAAAAATGTCCTTTCTCATATGACTACTTTTTCCTTGTCCTTTCACTGCCAAATGTGAAAGCTTGGTTTCTGGTTAGTACCTGCAGGGTATTATGTACGAGGGACTTTGGCTTCATGTTTAATTTCTCCTATGATGGCCATATCCTAGTGGGCACAAAAGTCTCATAGGCACTTGACACTGGAGACCAAGCTCTTGAGTATCAGGTGGTGGGTGAGCTCTGTCCCTCTGCATTTTCAGGACGTGTGGCTTCCCCTCATGTGTGTCCTCACTGCTTATTCCTCTTTTAAAGGATGCTCTGAGGGCTGGGTGCATCAGAGCACATGTGCTCTGGCATCCCTGCCTGGGCTGAGTCTCCTGGAGCTCATCTCAGCACCATACCACCCCAAGAATGCTGTGCTGAAGTTGCTTCCACGTGAGATCAATCCATGTCCAGCTGCCCTGACAGATAAGCATGGCCACAGATTCTAGAGACTGTGAAGGGGCCACTGGTTTTCTTTACACATTTTCTCTCATAGCCCTGCTTACCTGGTCTCCTGAGACTGACCAGACCTAGGTCAGAGACTCAGAGCAGCAAGACCTGAGGTGACCACTCCCCTTAGAACCCACTACTCCCTCCAGACCAAAGCTCCAGATGGTTTTGATCACCATCATTGCACACTCCTCAACTCATTTATTTATCTTTTATATTTTTATTTGTTTTGCTTCTGAGTTGTGATATTTGCATATATACTTCGTGTATGAGCTCCTTGTCTGATATATGGTTTGTAATTTTTCTGTAGGTTATCTTTTCATCCTCCTGATTGTTGAAGAGACTACATTTTCCCTATTTTGCTGTCTTAGAATCTTGATGAATTTCATTTGACCACTTATCCATGAGTTTTCTTGGGGCTCTTTAGTCTGGTCATTAAGGCTATGCATCTATTTCTATGTCAGTATCATACAGCTTTGTTCTTATATCTTTGTAATGTGTTTTGAAATCAGGAGATAAGAATTGATCTTTGTTCTCAAGGTTATTTTGTCTATTTGGAGTTGTTAATGGCTCCATATGTATTTTTGGATTTGTTTTTTCTATTTCTATGAGAATGATATTAATATTTTGATTGGCGTTGCAGTGAATCTTTACTTAGCTTTGGGTAGTATAGAAATGTCAACAGTACTAACTCTAGGAACATACTCGAGTTTATGAGCATGATATATCATTTCAATTCCTCTTTCCTCGATTCACTCTCTCAGTGTGCTGTGTAGCATCCAGTGTGCTGGTCGTGTCTCTCTGAAGGCCCTGTGTCCCTCCCTCCCTGATATCAGAGTCAGTGGTGTAGGGATGGGCTCTGAGGAGACACAGTGTCCCTCCCTCCCTCCTCATCTCTTCTCTGATGATGTTCAGCACAGGCACCCTGGGCCCTGTGTCCATACCTGTTCCTTCAAGTGTAACACCTGCTGGGAATTCCTCTAAGATCTGGGTGTTGACATTGCTGTTTCAGTGTCCCAAAGGCTCGTGAGTACCTAGGATGTGTGCACAAGACCAGGAAATACCTACAAATGAACGATCATATCACACCAGCCAAATACTCTTGAAGATGTTGGGCTACAGTTCACAGAACTGTAGGTCCTGTACTTACCTGGATTTGAGACCAAAAAAAGATCCTAGAGTTGACAGAGATATCAACGGTTTGATAGATGGGATGATATCCATTTCTGAAGTAAAAGGGTCCTGGAGAGACATCCACTGTGGATAGCAGGGGACAGGCAGAAGACAGCAGCTGCAACATTCTTCACTCAGGGAGATAGAGATTCTATCATTTACAAAGGGAATGAACAGCAGGTTGGCTCATTGGTTACACTGACTACCATGGAAACCAGTAGAGGGCCACAACCCTCTCTTAGCCCCTCAGGCTGAATTCTTTCATGGGGCAAAAGTCTTGACTTTGTTAATCTATTAGCAAACAGCCATCTTGAAATGGCCAGAAAATGCAGAGGAAATAATCAGGAGAGTGATGATAAGAGAAGGGTGGTAACATCCTATATATATCCTTGCATGCTCAGTCACTCAGTTTTGTCTGACCCTTTGAGATCCCATGGACCCATATCCCACACCAGGCTCCTCTGTCCATGCTATTCTCCAGGGAAGAATATTAAAGTGTGTTGCCGTATCCTCCTCCAAAGCCTCTTCTCAACCCAGGGATCCAACCCATGTCTCCTGCACTGACACGCAGATTCTTTACCACTGAGCCACCTAGGAAGCCCTATAGCTGCCCTTGTACAGAGATGCCCTGGTATTCCAAAAAGTGTTCCCTATAATCTATCAGAAGTGATAGAACAACTGGTGTTGATCTTAAGCTTCATTCAGTCTTTCCAGGTGGCTCAGACAGTAAAGAATTCACCTGAAATGCAGGAGACCTGAGTTTGACCCTTGGGTCAGGAAAATCCCCTGAAGAAGGAAATGACTACCCATACTCCAGTATTCTTGCCTGGAGAATTCCATGACAGAGGGGCCTGGCAGGCAACAGTCCATGGGGTCATAAATTATGCAAACATGAATAAGTGAATAAGCACACAAACATAAATAAACATATATAGCGGGTTTTGTGAATTACAGTGTGGTAGCCACTAGCCAGATATGACTGTTACAATTGCTTAAAGGAATGTTTTACTTATGTCAAAAACACTTGGAATTTCAGATTGGTTAGTGAAGGTGAGAGCTCTAATAGGCCTGCAGAAGCAAGAGGTTGAGAATTGACGCTTTCAGCATCTCTATCTTTAGGTTTGCAACTGAGATCAGTGTCATACCAAAGGGCTCTGACTGCACAGAGCACAGATGACTGACATCTGTTGTCCACAGTGGGGTGTCTCTTCAGGACCCTGGGAAAAAGATCAAGGTGATGATGTGAGGCCAGCAGGGCCTCAACTAGAGCAGAAGTGGGTGGGTCTCTAATTCTAATCATTTTGTTGCTCTTGGTTGTGTTTCTATGGAATGCGTTGTGGAGAGCATTTGGTGCACTGATGAGGAAGGGGACACTGGCAGGAAACAGCATTCAGTTGGGATCTGATGGGAGAGGCTTCCTGGAAATTTAGGGTTAATCACTCTGCTTGGAGGCTGAGGAAGGTGAACATAAAATTAGGAAGAAGGAACTCTGTGTAGAGTTCAGACTTACTATCTTCATATTTTAATGATATGATAGAGAAACTGTGTCCTGGACTTGCACTGTGCTCTGTTTATAATCATCTTTTGTTGCTTTGCTCTTCAAAAATTATTTTGCCCATAAGAGCTGCTCTTTTATGTGTTTCCACTAGTATGGAAGCCTGGTCTCTGGTCAGCACACCTCGGGTATTGTACACTGCAGACTCTGTTTCTATTGCATGTTGAACTATGATGGCCATATCCTAGTGGGCACAAAACTCTCATTGTCACTTGACACTGAAGACCACGTCTCTGTAGTACATGTCAGGTAGTGTGTGAGACATGAACTCTCTCCTCCCAAGTTTTCAGGACCTGTGACTTCCCCTCATGTTTGTCCTCACTGTTAATTCCTCATGTAGAGGTTTCTCCTAGGGTGGATGAGTCACAGCACACAGGCTCTGGGTCCTTGCCTGGGCTTGGTCTCCTGGACCTCATTTCACCCTCAGCACACCAGCCAAGGATGATGTGTTGAGGGTGCTTCCATGTGAGAGGTCCATGTCCAGCTGCTCCTAGAGACCCTCCATGGCTGAAGATTCTAGAGTCTGTGAAGGGGCCACTGGGCTTCTTCACACACTTGTTCTCACAGCCCTGCTAACCTGGTCTGGGATTGAGCAGTCCCAGGGCAGCAGGTCCTGGAGTCACTGCTGCTCTCAGAACCCACTGCTCCATCCAGACAGTCCTGCTCCTTCCCCCCAGTCCCAGACCTGCCCCATCCTCTGTCCTTTCCGTACACCTTCCCAGGTTTCATCCTTCCCAATTGTTCAAGTCTCAGTGCAAACCTGGCAGCTACTGGAGGACCCTTGCCACATCATTCTGGCTAAACGAAATTGGAAGCATTTGCCTCTGTCCTCTCTAAGGGTTTGGGAAACTTAGGTGTTGCTGTGAGCATTTTCCTCCCAGGTAACTCAGGTCACCGCAGTCAATGGGAAAGTCTCTGTTGTGTAGAATTTTTGTCGTTCCCTCCAGCAGGAGTCAAAACACTCTCAGATCCATGCCAAGTCCTGCCTGGGAGGGATGGATTGGTTAATTCAATAATGGGCTGATTGGAGATGTTGGTCATATACCCATGGTCCTTCTTCCAATGTGCCCCTGTTGGAGACCTCTAGGGTTGGTGGAGGTTCAAGGAAGAAGGAAAGGAACAAGGCAAGAGGAAAGAAATGAGGAAGGAAGAGAGAGGAAATAGTGGGAGAAGGAGGCAAGTGAGGTCATGGGCAGAGGTGCATGGTGACAGTGACTGCCTGGAGGAGGAACAAGTTGTCACGATCTCATTTCTGGTCACATGTAGACAGGTTGAGGGTGACAACAGGATGTTGGAGGTCAGAGACCCACTTTTTCATTGCAGAGGTGAAACTCTGAGGCCCTGGGAGGTCCTTGAGGCAAGTACACCAGGGGTCCCAACGCCAGGCTGTGAGGAGCACCAGGGTCCCCTGATCACATCCTGACTCTAAGCCTCCCATTTGCTTTCCCACAGCCTCTCCACATGACTGCTGCCCTCAGACGCCAGACAGCTACGTGGCAGATGATGAAGATTCAGAGACGGTGAGCAAGAATACTGAGGTCATTTATTTCTTCTTTCATATCTTTCACAAATTTTCCATTTTTCTGATCCATAGACTCTTCCTTGTAACCTTTCCCCATCTCAGCTTTCCAATTTTTTGTGATTAACCTTCTGGACGACTTGGTCTCTTGTAGACACTTAGGGTTCTGGAAGCTTATATAAAATCTATGAAATCTGTCTGCAGCCCTCTTCCCCTATTTTCTTAGCATTGCCCTGGCTCCTGACCTCACGTCTACACCCTTGAACCTGGCTTTGTCACCATGAGTGTCCTAAGCAGGAGTTGAGGCTGCAGTCAGCAGGTCTGGACCCACACAGCTGAAGGAGGCCCCGTGAAGTCTGCACTGCCCTGAGCTACCCCATATGGTTGCTTTCCTGCTCTGGGACCTGCCTGACTGATCTCTTCCTTCCAGATGTCAGACAACTGTCTGATAATCTCTTTGGAGAATGGCAAAAATGTATTAGTGATGATGATAAAGACCAGGAAAGCACCTGTGAACGTGGGGTCTGAGTTGAAAAGGTCAGGCAGGTAAGGGCACATGTATCCATCATGACCCAAACTCATTTGGTGCTTCAGAAACATGAGCAAAAACCCTGGGGTCTGCTCCTGAGTGTGACCACAAAAGTGGAGACAAGAGGATGGTAACAATCTGCACTGGTGAGTGGAGGGTGCCCTTAGCATGTCTCCCAGGGTACAGGTCCTGTCCACAGATGCCCCCGAGGTTGCTGGACTGGCTCCTCCTGCAGCTCTTACATTTGCAGAGAGGCTGAGGGCACTGTGGGGCCACCATGTGCNAAGAGGATGGTAACAATCTGCACTGGTGAGTGGAGGGTGCCCTTAGCATGTCTCCCAGGGTACAGGTCCTGTCCACAGATGCCCCCGAGGTTGCTGGACTGGCTCCTCCTGCAGCTCTTACATTTGCAGAGAGGCTGAGGGCACTGTGGGGCCACCATGTGCAGGAGTCCAGGAGCTGCTATTCCAGAGTGTTCTCTTTGAAGATCCCCACTAGGGGCTTCCTCNAGCCCTCTTCCCCCACTTTCTTAGCACTGCCCTGGCTCCTGACCTCACGTCTGCACCCTTGAACCTGGCTATGTCACCATGAGTGGCCTGAGTAGGAGTTGAGGCTGTAATCAGCAGGTCTGGACCCACACAGCTGAAGGAGCCCCCGTGAAGTCTGCACTGCCCTGACCTACCCCATATGGTTGCTTTCCTGCCCTGGGACCTGCCTGACTGATCCCTTCCTTCCACATGTCAGACATTTCTCTCATCAGCTCTTTGAAGAATGGCACAAATGTCATCAGTGATGATGAAAAGACCAGGAGGAGCAAGTGTGAACGTGGGGCCCGAGTTGAAAAGGTGAGGCAGACGAGGACACGTGTCTCCATCACGACCCCAACTCACTTGGTGCTTTAGAAACATGAGCAAAAACCTGGGGTCTGCTGCTGAGTGTGACCACAAAAGTGGAGACAAGAGGGTGCTAACAATCCGTGCAGACG
>SJYA01002149.1:7350-19850 GCA_006410615.1 Neotragus moschatus | reverse complement strand
AGAAACACAAAAGGGAAAAAAAAACCCATGAAACTAGAAGGACTAGAAGGAATTCAGTTTATTCATATAATTCTTCAAGTTCCAAGACAATAATATTTACAGACAAGCAGTTTTTTATTAATAATGTTTGCTCAAATTTTAATTTGTTCTATTTTAATTTTTAGAGCCAAAACACAAAATTGAAGGGAAGAAATGCTCCATTTTTTCATGTTCTGTTTCAAAGGGCAGATTTTAAAATGTAACTCAATATTTATAAGGTTTTTTTCATTACCCTTTTTGCAAGAAATTAAAACTCACGAAATAAAAACATCACAAAGACAATATTCAACAAAATCTGCAAGTTGTTTAAAGAAAGGATCTTTAATCAGAATATTGAATTTTTGATTAACCTAATAGAAAAAATTTTAATAATAAATCTGTAACATCTTTCCCTAACCAAACATTAAACAAATGGCAAAATCAAAGTCATTCTTTGAAAAACAGCTGATATTACTGCTTTAATACCTTTTCAGGAGTTCTGATTTTTACAGAATTTCCCCCAATCTATCAATTATCTGGGCAAAACATTTATGTTATTTTTGTACTGCTTTAATTCTAGAGTATTTTTCTAATTCCTGTTTCAGTTGCAGTTCTTTGCTTGACTTTCCCCTTTTAAAATCTATTTGTTAAAGAAGAACCCTGAAATACTCTGAATTCCATCTTATTTGGTTAATGTGACTAATGAGACTTACCCTGGAAGATCTTAGTGTTTTTCTAAATTGAAAAATTAGCTACTCTACAATAAATTTGGCTGAATCACACTCTCTTTGGATACCTATACGAGATAACATAAAAAGTTAGCTAACATAAAAAGGTTGCAAAAAAAAAAAAGTTGAAAAAACACTTTAGCTTTGCTAGTTATTTAGATTTAGCCAATGCAAATCTCTTTACCACATTTTAGGGCAAACTAGACTTGGGAAGGGGCTTCCCTGGTGGCTCAGATAGTAAAGAATCTGCCTACAATGTGAGAGACCTGAGTTTGATCCCTGGGTGGGGAAGAGCCCCTGGAGAATTGAATGGCTACCCACTGCAAGTATTCTTGCCTGGTGAATTCCACAGACAGTAGCCTGGTGGGCTACTGTCCATGGGGTAGCAAAGAGTTGGACACAACTGGGCAACTAACACTTTGACTTTCAGACTTGGGAAAGTCTATCCAGTTGTGACGGATCTTTCTGACTTGGATCTTACAGAGACAGGGAATGGTTGTTGGTGGGCAGAGCACTTGCTGAACACACTAAGCCCTGTTGTTTAAGGACAATTATTACTCAAATAATTTTTACTTTCATGGAATGTTGAAAAGGGAAAAAAGAACTATGATCACACCATTAAAACTTGTGTTGCATTATTTAACTACTGAAATATAACTCAACTAATGGCACAAGCTAAAGACATTATTCCCATTTTTTGCTATAAAATCACTAGAAGAGCCGTTTCAATTGTAAAATACAAATAAAAAAGAATCTGGTAGAAAGGGCTCTTCTGGAAAAAGGTGTTAATGTGCTTTAAATTTCAATATCATGATCTAAAACTGCTTCAAACATAACAATTTTAAAAGTCTCTACTCAAGGACAAACACTGAAAATATGCAAACCTCGTTCTCTGTTAAAATACATTTTGCCAGTTAAAATTAGAAAATATTGAAATTAAAGGTATTTGCCATATTAGACACAGACTGATCAATTATATGAAGTTTCAAAAATTATAAAATTACTGGTCTAATGGCTGATCCAAGTAAAAACAAAATGCTTAAGTCGGATGGCACAATACTACCATAAATTTGTATCCAAAAATATCAGAGACAAAAATCTTGTTTTCAAGAATTACTACTATTGCTTACCCTTAATCATATTAAATGTTACATTTACTCTCCTTATTCCATTAGAATAATCCCAAAGAGATTCTTTATATAACAGCTCCAATAACAACATCTCAAAAAAATAAATTTCACAGTATAGTTACTGGCTCTAAAGGCTAGGTGAGTACTGAAAATAGCCTAGTACGGAGTTCACAAAATTAAATGCACGGAAATTCTTTTGGCATTTAGATGTCAGAGATTGATTTCTTATTGCATTATATACTATTGCATTTAAATGTTTTATCAAGGTTGTAATGTTTAAAATCTTTTACTAATCGACATATATTTTTAAATGTTAAAAATAAAAAATACGTAAGTAAAAAAATACTTGGATAAACTTGTTAAACCCCCTTTATTTCAGTAGACAGAAGACAATTCTCAATGTCCTGGCTCAAAGGGTTCTTGATGGCATGGACCTGGAAGAAAAAAAAGCACGAGGATTTGAGATGAGTTAATGATGCAGACAGACGGTATGCTTAATAGGAAAGTGGAAAGAATCCAGTTAAGTTATAGCCGAAGAAACCAGAGTTTGGACTGCATATCTGCCCTTCACTGGCCATGGGATCCTGACAAAATTACAATATTTAATCCTCCTCATCTGTAAAAGGGCAATAACATCCCTGTATCTCTCTCATGTATCTTGTGAGAATTAAGTGGAATAAAGGATGTAACTTGTCTCACACACAGGTAAAGGATGTAACTTGTCTTGCACACAGGGCTCTCTCAGATCTCCCTTTAGTTCCACAATGGTGCTACGTACAAGCAGCAAGAACAGCAAGGAAGTGGGTCACAGGGCTTCTCACATCTTAGAAGGATATGGTTTGTCTTTAGTGTGATGCAATCTCTATGGATTATTTTCACTCACAAAAACTAAAAGATGTGCTTACTGTCTTCTAATTGTTTTAGAGTTACTCTTTGATACAATAATAAGTGCTTCCCTGGTGGCACAGAGGTAAAGAATCTTCCTACCAATGAAGGAAAAGCAAGAGACGCTGGTTCGATCTCTGGGTCAGGAAGATCCCTTGGAGGAGAGCATGACAACCCACTCCAGTATTCTTGCCTGGTGGGCTACAGTCCATGGGGTCATAGAGTTGGACACGACTGAGTTCACACAGAGGCACATATTTATAAGTAGGCAATTGTTTCTTTTCCTTTTATTTTCACAATAATATAAGTGACAGAGAAGGCAATGGCACCCCACTCCAGTGTTCTTGCCTGGAGAATCCCAGGGACAGGGAAGCCTGGTGAGCTGCCGTCTATGGGGTCACACAGAGTCGGACACGACTAACTTAGCAGCAATATAAGTGAAGTGAAAGTTGCTCAGTCGTGTCTGACTCTGTGACCCCATGGACCATATATAGTCCGTGGAATTCTCTAGGCTAGAATACTGGAGTGGGTAGCCTTTCCCTTCTCCAGGAGATCTTCCCAACCCAGGGATCAAACCCAGGTTTCTTGCATTGCAGGCAGATTCTTTACCAGCTGAGCCACTAGGGAAGNGCCATTTCCTTCTTCAGGAGATCTTCCCGACCCAGAGACTGAACCTGGGTGTCCCGCATTGTAGGCAGACACTTTACTGTCTGAGCCACCAGGGAAGTCCCAAAAATGCACAAGAGGACTTGAATACATCTGTTTATGAGTTAATGCATTTTAATGTAACACACAAGTGACATTTAAACATACATATCTCTAAAACTTTATATATTTAGGTTTACCAAAGAGCTTTTTTGAGGAATTCTCTCATCAGAGAAATGAAAGTATAGCCTTACACTTGGCTGGATTCAGAATTCAAGTTTTAGAAGCACTTTTATACTAGGTATATTAACAGAAGGCACAGTGACAGAATTAAAATATATGAAGTTAACTTGATTACCTCGTCAAAGAGGCCCCCCTGAATATCTCAGCCTATGGGTCATGCAGTAAGGCTCTACTGCATTACTTTATTTCGTATGTGTCAATTCTCGCAATGTGAAATAAATTACTTACATACTCATTGATACCTGGCTGCCTTGACTGGGGTGAGAATGGCATGAGGGCAGGGACTTGGGCTGGTCCTGTGAACTCTGGGCAGGAAGGAAGTTTGTCAGAGTCGGGAAAGGGAAGGAGGAGGTGAAGGCAGAAGCAGCTGGAGTAGAAGGATGCCCACAGCTTATTTAATCTACTTCAGTCAGCAATCTGTGGGCTCTTTTTCTTGCAATGAGTGTATATACAAACCAAAGATCATCCATATATTTCCGTATTAGTCAAGAAACACAAAAGGGAAAAAAAAACCCATGAAACTAGAAGGACTAGAAGGAATTCAGTTTATTCATATAATTCTTCAAGTTCCAAGACAATAATATTTACAGACAAGCAGTTTTTTATTAATAATGTTTGCTCAAATTTTAATTTGTTCTATTTTAATTTTTAGAGCCAAAACACAAAATTGAAGGGAAGAAATGCTCCATTTTTTCATGTTCTGTTTCAAAGGGCAGATTTTAAAATGTAACTCAATATTTATAAGGTTTTTTTCATTACCCTTTTTGCAAGAAATTAAAACTCACGAAATAAAAACATCACAAAGACAATATTCAACAAAATCTGCAAGTTGTTTAAAGAAAGGATCTTTAATCAGAATATTGAATTTTTGATTAACCTAATAGAAAAAATTTTAATAATAAATCTGTAACATCTTTCCCTAACCAAACATTAAACAAATGGCAAAATCAAAGTCATTCTTTGAAAAACAGCTGATATTACTGCTTTAATACCTTTTCAGGAGTTCTGATTTTTACAGAATTTCCCCCAATCTATCAATTATCTGGGCAAAACATTTATGTTATTTTTGTACTGCTTTAATTCTAGAGTATTTTTCTAATTCCTGTTTCAGTTGCAGTTCTTTGCTTGACTTTCCCCTTTTAAAATCTATTTGTTAAAGAAGAACCCTGAAATACTCTGAATTCCATCTTATTTGGTTAATGTGACTAATGAGACTTACCCTGGAAGATCTTAGTGTTTTTCTAAATTGAAAAATTAGCTACTCTACAATAAATTTGGCTGAATCACACTCTCTTTGGATACCTATACGAGATAACATAAAAAGTTAGCTAACATAAAAAGGTTGCAAAAAAAAAAAAGTTGAAAAAACACTTTAGCTTTGCTAGTTATTTAGATTTAGCCAATGCAAATCTCTTTACCACATTTTAGGGCAAACTAGACTTGGGAAGGGGCTTCCCTGGTGGCTCAGATAGTAAAGAATCTGCCTACAATGTGAGAGACCTGAGTTTGATCCCTGGGTGGGGAAGAGCCCCTGGAGAATTGAATGGCTACCCACTGCAAGTATTCTTGCCTGGTGAATTCCACAGACAGTAGCCTGGTGGGCTACTGTCCATGGGGTAGCAAAGAGTTGGACACAACTGGGCAACTAACACTTTGACTTTCAGACTTGGGAAAGTCTATCCAGTTGTGACGGATCTTTCTGACTTGGATCTTACAGAGACAGGGAATGGTTGTTGGTGGGCAGAGCACTTGCTGAACACACTAAGCCCTGTTGTTTAAGGACAATTATTACTCAAATAATTTTTACTTTCATGGAATGTTGAAAAGGGAAAAAAGAACTATGATCACACCATTAAAACTTGTGTTGCATTATTTAACTACTGAAATATAACTCAACTAATGGCACAAGCTAAAGACATTATTCCCATTTTTTGCTATAAAATCACTAGAAGAGCCGTTTCAATTGTAAAATACAAATAAAAAAGAATCTGGTAGAAAGGGCTCTTCTGGAAAAAGGTGTTAATGTGCTTTAAATTTCAATATCATGATCTAAAACTGCTTCAAACATAACAATTTTAAAAGTCTCTACTCAAGGACAAACACTGAAAATATGCAAACCTCGTTCTCTGTTAAAATACATTTTGCCAGTTAAAATTAGAAAATATTGAAATTAAAGGTATTTGCCATATTAGACACAGACTGATCAATTATATGAAGTTTCAAAAATTATAAAATTACTGGTCTAATGGCTGATCCAAGTAAAAACAAAATGCTTAAGTCGGATGGCACAATACTACCATAAATTTGTATCCAAAAATATCAGAGACAAAAATCTTGTTTTCAAGAATTACTACTATTGCTTACCCTTAATCATATTAAATGTTACATTTACTCTCCTTATTCCATTAGAATAATCCCAAAGAGATTCTTTATATAACAGCTCCAATAACAACATCTCAAAAAAATAAATTTCACAGTATAGTTACTGGCTCTAAAGGCTAGGTGAGTACTGAAAATAGCCTAGTACGGAGTTCACAAAATTAAATGCACGGAAATTCTTTTGGCATTTAGATGTCAGAGATTGATTTCTTATTGCATTATATACTATTGCATTTAAATGTTTTATCAAGGTTGTAATGTTTAAAATCTTTTACTAATCGACATATATTTTTAAATGTTAAAAATAAAAAATACGTAAGTAAAAAAATACTTGGATAAACTTGTTAAACCCCCTTTATTTCAGTAGACAGAAGACAATTCTCAATGTCCTGGCTCAAAGGGTTCTTGATGGCATGGACCTGGAAGAAAAAAAAGCACGAGGATTTGAGATGAGTTAATGATGCAGACAGACGGTATGCTTAATAGGAAAGTGGAAAGAATCCAGTTAAGTTATAGCCGAAGAAACCAGAGTTTGGACTGCATATCTGCCCTTCACTGGCCATGGGATCCTGACAAAATTACAATATTTAATCCTCCTCATCTGTAAAAGGGCAATAACATCCCTGTATCTCTCTCATGTATCTTGTGAGAATTAAGTGGAATAAAGGATGTAACTTGTCTCACACACAGGTAAAGGATGTAACTTGTCTTGCACACAGGGCTCTCTCAGATCTCCCTTTAGTTCCACAATGGTGCTACGTACAAGCAGCAAGAACAGCAAGGAAGTGGGTCACAGGGCTTCTCACATCTTAGAAGGATATGGTTTGTCTTTAGTGTGATGCAATCTCTATGGATTATTTTCACTCACAAAAACTAAAAGATGTGCTTACTGTCTTCTAATTGTTTTAGAGTTACTCTTTGATACAATAATAAGTGCTTCCCTGGTGGCACAGAGGTAAAGAATCTTCCTACCAATGAAGGAAAAGCAAGAGACGCTGGTTCGATCTCTGGGTCAGGAAGATCCCTTGGAGGAGAGCATGACAACCCACTCCAGTATTCTTGCCTGGTGGGCTACAGTCCATGGGGTCATAGAGTTGGACACGACTGAGTTCACACAGAGGCACATATTTATAAGTAGGCAATTGTTTCTTTTCCTTTTATTTTCACAATAATATAAGTGACAGAGAAGGCAATGGCACCCCACTCCAGTGTTCTTGCCTGGAGAATCCCAGGGACAGGGAAGCCTGGTGAGCTGCCGTCTATGGGGTCACACAGAGTCGGACACGACTAACTTAGCAGCAATATAAGTGAAGTGAAAGTTGCTCAGTCGTGTCTGACTCTGTGACCCCATGGACCATATATAGTCCGTGGAATTCTCTAGGCTAGAATACTGGAGTGGGTAGCCTTTCCCTTCTCCAGGAGATCTTCCCAACCCAGGGATCAAACCCAGGTTTCTTGCATTGCAGGCAGATTCTTTACCAGCTGAGCCACTAGGGAAGCCCAAGAGTACTGGAGTGGGTAGCCTATCCCTTCTCCAGCGGATCTTCCTGACCCAGGAATCAAACAGGGGTGTCCTGCATTGCAGGAAGATTCTTTACCAACTGAGCTATAATATAACCAAAGGAAACATGTAACCAAATATAATAATAATAATATAACCAAATATAACCAAAAGGAAATCAACCCTGAACATTCATCGGAAGGACTGTTGCTGATGCTCCAATACTTTGGCCACCCAATGGGAAGAGCCAACTCATTGGAAAAGACCCCAATGCTGGGAAAGATTGAGGGCAGGAGAAGAAGGGGATGACAGAGGATGAGATGCTTAGATAGCATCACCAATGCAACGGACATGCATTTGAGCAAACTCCAGAGACAGTGGAGGATAGAGGAATCTGGCAGGCCACAATCCATGGGGTCACAAAGAGTTGGCCACAACTTTAGCAAATTTTGAGAATCAAAGCTGGATTTGATTCCAGAGATAGCTTTTTTAGCATCACAATGATTATTAAGAACACAAGAAAGTTCAAACTATGAAAACCTTTATGGAGCAATTACATCAAAGATTTCCTATTCTGAAATTTCAAATGTCTTCGTTAACTCATAGATTTGCCATGTCTACTACACTGTGTTTATCATTAAAGCAGCAACAGCAATGTATCAAATTGAGCAAAAAGGAAAAAGCACAGTCATATACCCACCTCCCTCCACCCCCATCTCTTTCTCTTCTCTATAGTTTTTTTTTTCAGGCTATGATTTAGGTGAAAACTTTCCAATCCTATTTAAACTTACTTGGTGGAGCAGGATGGGAACGAAAGGATACATAGATAATCACACCACCATATAACACTTTTTTGTGTGTGAGAAATGCACACAAAAAGGATTATGGAAATACAAGAGGAATGTCACGTGAGAGAACAGTAAGGAGTTCACTGTTGTTTGGATACAGAGGTGGAAGTGGTGGGAAATGAGGCTGTGTATGCAGGGCTGTGAAGGGCCCTGCATTCCAAGCTAACCTATTTGAGTTTTGTCCTACAGGTTAACGGGCACTGGTGGCAGCTCCAATATATAGGGGCTGTGATGGAGTTCCCTAATTAGAAACAGAACTACCCTAACCTGCCCTATTCAGACAAATGAATGATAATAAATTTTTCTCCTTTAGTTTGGAAGAGATCCCAGGATTGAGAAAGAACTTTTTTAAAAAACACAATTCAGCAATTTATTTAAATTTTTAGCCACACACCATGGCATGTGGGACCTTAGTTTCCTGACTAGGGATCAAAGCCATGTCCCCTGCATTGGAAGGCAGAGTCTTAACCGTTAAGACCACCAGAGAAGTCTCTCAACATGTTTACTGAACTCTATTTTAACAAATACAGACCCTTGATAGTGTTAATATATTTTCTTCCTTCTTTTATATCACAGTTAATACCAAGTAGAGGCAAAAAGTCAAATCAAAGCTTCAAAACTAGTTTTTGGCTTAATTTGCAAGTGGTATTTCTGACCTTCTGTATCTGAAGACACACACAACTTACAAAACTATGATTTTCCTTGAGAAACAACTTTTCAGTTTAAAAGAAAATCTCTTTTATTTCCCCGTTTAAGACATTAAGAGATGATTAGCTTTACATACAGTACATTTTACCTCTGATGGTAGAATACTTGTGTGTTAATGGATAATTGTAGTTTTTGCAGAACTATTAATAATTGTTTTCGAATTTTACTTTAACTATGGTAAATATGCCTTTCATTTTAATTAAAACTATATTATACAAGCAGAATTGTTTCAGAAAAAAAAACTTCAAGCTCCAGTGGCAATCTACCAAGTTGTTCTACCAATACACTTCAATTAACTTTCATTCACTTAGGCCATGATATTATATTAGAATACTATATATCTGATTGAAGTTCCCCTTTCTACCTTCTTTTTACTCTATTTTTTCCTCCATTTATCAAAAAATGTATGTTCACAATAGGAAACCTAGGAAATAACACTCTCCACAAACCTGAAATTTTATCACTCAGTGAGACAAGTTAAACTATTAGTGTATTTTATTTCAGTATTTCTAATCATTTGTTTACATAAGTAAATTTATATGATACAGTTTTGAAAACTGTCACCAGAAACTTTTATAAACCCTTCTAGTTGCATCATATTTCATTAACTATAATTTACTTTATTATTCCTTGAAATTGGGTTTTATTGAAGGACAGATTAGTGATATTATGTATTTTTTCCTCTCAGTCTTTGATAACTAGGTTTCCACAACATAATTCAACTGCCTGATATTTAAACAATTCTACAAGCCTTCATAGAAAAATATTATCTCACCACTTGCTGTAAATTCCACTTACAAAAATGTACAAAGATAAAAGTAAAAACTCTAGAAAGCAAGCATTAAGGCTTGTGAAACTCACCGTAAGTCCAAGGAACTTCTAGAAGCACATCCAAATCAGGAGAGCAAAGGTTTGGAGTGAATGGTTGATTGGGAGTATACTGTGAAAAAACTGGCTGCTGAAAATTGTAAACAGGCATTTGAGGTGGAAAATAGTCACTCACTGGCACAAAGTCATTTGCTTGTGGTTCCCCAGGAAAGTATTCAAAATGTTGAGAGGACAAAAGATGAGAAGGGGTATTCTGAATATTACTTGTAACTGCAGTCAGCATCCCAGAAGGAGGTGGCTGTACTTCATAGAATGCTGCTCCCTGGTATGTCTGGGTAATGGAACTGTCACTGCTGCTGCTGTAATGATAAACACAGCAAGAATAGTAAGGATATGAAGTTTCAAATGAGTACCCAAAAAGAGAGTCATACTCTGGGGTACACGCAGACTGTGGAATTTCATTCAAGTACGTGGCAGCATTCTGAGCTAAGACTTTTGAATTCTGTTGTTCAGACAGAGTATTCTACTGTTTGATTCACATTAAGGGTGATGTTCTCAGAGGCTTCTACAGGTATAGTACTGAAATTCAATGTGTCCTTCATGTATTTTTCTTTTGACTCAGTTTTTGCAGGTCGTGGTTTATTTATTTGCACAACAGGAATTTTGTTCTGGATATGCATGGGTTCTGGAGAACTGGTGCATGTATAATTAATGGATGAATTTAATATTTCATTATCTTGAGGTCCAAAGTCAGTCATTTCTAAAGTGGCATGGCTATCACTCACAAAACAGAAACTAGGTTCTGATGCCTTCAGCAAAAGAGAAGCATCAGCTCCTGGTTTTATGTCTGAGGGACAGGATTTCTCTGCAGCATCTGGGGATTTTTAAAAAACTTCTGTGGAGGCATCTCCTGGTCTTCTGAAAATGTGTCATCCATACTTTTTCGGTCAAAAATTGCCAAAGGAGAACAAGTTTTCTTCTCACTTTTTGTTTGAGCAGCACTAAAATTTCTATTTCTTTTCTTTGTGCTACTCCCTTGTTGTCTGGTGAAATCTGAAGTAGCAAATGAAATATTAAATCTATTTCATCTTCTGAATCTTTCGGGTTCATTACAGGTACTGATCTTTGAGTTTCAACTTGTTTTGGAGAGACGTGGCTTCTTTTCAGACTGTCAGATGAATCTGGTCCTATTTCATTTTCACTTTCAGAAAGAGATCTCATAGTCCTGTTACGTGTAACACATACATACAGACAACTGTAAATATACGGTCACAAAATTTCAATATGGAGACATATTTGAAAATTTTACTTGGGAGTGGAATTCTTTCTTTTTGAAATGCAGATAAAGTAGTTTATTGAATCTCTGTGAACACAGTAGCCTCTGCCTTGAGTCCCTCAGCCAGAGGGAGGAGGTGCTGCCCTGTCTCTTTCTACTTGGTTTCTTGAACGACTTTGAGCTTTTACTTGTGGCTCTTAGACATCACTGTGTACCAGGACCACATGGACTGCTTACTATTAATAAAATGTACTCCCAGAGAATTGGATGCTTAGGTCTAGGATGAGATCCTGAAACCTTCATCTGTAACTGGAGCCCATGTGATTCTGATGTTGGAAGTACAGGCTGTGCTTGAGAAGCCTGGATCTGGAGAAGGTCTGTGTATGTGTGTTAAGTCACTTCAGTCATGTCTGACTCTTTGCGACTTTATGGACTGTGGCTTTCCAGGCTCCTCTGTCTATGGGATTCTCCAGGCAAGAATACTGGAGTGGGTTGCCATGCTCTCCTCCAGGGCATCTTCCTGGCCCAGGGATCGAACCCAAGTCTCTTACATCTCCTGCATTGGCAGACAGGTTCTTTATCATTAGTGCCACTTGGGAAGCCCCCTGGCTAAGCTACAGGGCCCATATTCAGTAGTGATATCTGTGCATTGTGTTACATTCTCCTCTTAGCCCCAGAGACACATATATAAATTGTATTTCATATTTTCTATTTTTTAAATAAATTTATTTTAATTGGAGGTTAATTACAATATTGTATTGGTTTTGCCATACATCAACATGAATCCGCCACAGGTATACACGTGTTCCCCATCCTGAACCCCCCTCCCTCCTCCCTCCCTGTACCATCCCTCTGGGTCATCCCAGTGCACCAGCCCCAAGCATCCAGCATCCTGCATCAAACCTGGACTGGCGATTCATTTCATATATGATATTATACATGTTTCAATGTCCTTCTCCCAAATCATCCCACCCTCGCCCTCTCCCACAGAGTCCAAAAGACTGTTCTATACATCTGTGTCTCTTTTGCTATCTCGCATACAGGGTTATCATTACCATCTTTCTAAATTCCATATATATGTGTTGCTGCTGCTGCTGCTAAGTCACTTCAGTTGTGTCCGACTCTGTGAGACCCTGTAGACGGCAGCCCACCAGGCTCCCCCATCTCTGGGTTTCTCCAGGCAAGAACACTGGAGTGGGTTGCCATTTCCTTCTCCAATGCATGAAAGTGAGAAGTGAAAGTGAAGTCACTCAGTCATGTCTGACTCTTAGCAACCTCATGGACTGCAGCTACCAGGCTCCTCCATCCATG